>JAKZGU010000054.1:0-238345 GCA_022837005.1 Calonectria pteridis
TGGGGAAAATAAAGGGGCTAGACAGGTTGGGGACAGCATTTTACCCAAAGACTGGTGTAAATCGCCGGTCTCGGCAGTGGGACCTTGTCCAGCCACCGTCAGCCACTTTTGTGGGTGCTAGTTATCATAAATTGAGTGCTGGATAAGGGGAGCCAAAAAGAAAGACAAAGTAAATTATTGATATCTATATTACCTCCACTCACCACCCTCGCATTAAGCACGTTCCACCGTCTTCGTCCCCTTTCTAACTCATGCCCTCTTACTCATTATCCATGATGCCATTCCTAGGGTGACAGCACTCCACAAGTATGCTGAAAATCTGCCGAGAGACCAGTGCCGTGCGGGTCTGTTGCGTGGTTTCTCTCCCTTCTCCGACCGTCCGTACGTTGACCCTCCCTTCAGGGACGATGCAGGAGATGATGATGCTTGTGGCGCCGTCTCGCCCCCTCAGGCATCCGTGATCTTGATCTTGTGCTGGATGAGCAGCCGCTGGTACTTGTCCTTCTTCTCCCGGAGTCCCGCGTTGGTCACCTTGAGGTCGCTGAGTTCTGCGTTGATACCCTTGGAGAGATCGAGTTCGCGAGCTAGTTCCTTTTCAACCCTCTTGAGATCGTCGGCGGCGTCGTTGTACAGTTCGGTCGTCGTTTCCAGGTTCGATTTGATTTCGTCGCGCGAGTTGGTGATTTCGTCAACCTCGGCCTTGAGCTTGGTGCTGCGATCCACCACCACCTTGTGGTCGGATCGGAGCTCCGTCAGCTGTAGCTCCAGCTCGGTGATGCGGGCCGACTTGGTGTCGAGCTCGGACTCCTGCGACTTGCTGGTGAGGATGGTGTCATCCAACTTCTTCTGAAGGGCGGCAGAGCGCTCCTTCTCCTCGGTGAGCTGCTTGCGTGTGTCCTCGAGGATGTTGAGCTTGACTTGGTCCTCCACGGCATCCTTGTTGATGTAGTCCTGAAGCTTCTTGATCTCGGCAAGAAGGGCCTGCTTCTCGCCATCGGCAGCCTCGCGGGTCTTGTGGAGCTGCTCCTCCAGGTCAGCGTTCTTGGACTTCTGGATACCAAGATCATCGTTCAGCTTCTTAACGGCATCGCTGAGGCTCTTGCTCTCAGCCTTGGCGGCATCAAGCTGACGGCCGCGAGCGTGGAAGTCGGCATCAAGAGCAGTGAATCGCTTCTAATTGTTAGCCAGGTCTTTTAATTTTGGAAATATCCGTCACATACCTCGTTGGCGTACTTGGCAAGGTAGCCAGCCTGGTCAACAAAGGCAGCAGTGTGAGCCAGAGTGTCGAGAAGGCCCTTGGGGAAGGGCAGAGGGGTCAGGATGCGAGGAAGAGAGTCCTGGGCTTGAGGGAGGCGAACTTCAAGCTCCTTCTTCTTGGGGGCGGGCTCAGGGGGGTTAAAGGCACTATAAAATTGTGGTTAGCAATTGCAGGTAGAGGGCCAAGCATCAAACTTACTAGGCACTTCGCTCAATTCGAGCCGAAAGGTTCATCTCGCCGAGCTGCTGCTTCTGGCCGCCATTCTCGCTCATCTGCACAGAGAGCTTCTCAGTGCGCTCATTCCAGGTGCAAGAGACATCGTAGTGAGAGTAGTAAGAGAACTTGACGGTTCCCTTGGCAGCACCAGGCTCAATCTTCTGGGTGGCGACACGGGGGGATGGGTCGTTCTTCTTTCCAGCCGAATCCTGGGTGAACTGCCAGACGGAGATGATGGGCTTGCCCTCGCCGAAACCCTCGGGGGCAATGAAGATGGCCATCTCGTTGACAGCAAACTTGAGCCAGTTGACCTTGCCGGTCCAGATACGGCCAACCTGGGTGGACTGGTCGCCCTGGGACTGGTAGATGCGCTTCATGTGCATGGTGCTCTTGGCGTGGCCCTTGGAAAGGGCGACGTGAAGCTTGCTGTATCCCTCCTCGGAGTGGATCTCGTACGAGTCGGAGTGGTGCTTGAAGGTGAAGGTGTCATCGCCGTTCTTGTTCTTGGTCACCTTGCTGATGGCAAGGTTCTGGAACCAGTTGGTCTTGGCGGCGCCGTGCACGTCAACTGTCCACTGGGTGAAAAGGTAGGCAATGTCGCCGACGCGGACGGGGCCGTTGGGCAGCACGATGACAAAGGTCTCATCGTGTATCTTGTTGTTGTGCCATGTGAGCTTTCCGGTGTAGACAAACATGGTGGCGGATTATGGAAGGATGACCGGAATGTGTTGGAGTTGTGAGTTGGTTGGTTCTAGAGATGAATGGAGAAGTGGAGACGAATGAAGAAGTGAGGATGAGGCCGATGAGCGAAGAGTGAGTGATGAGTGAATGAAGAGTTGGGTATCGAGACGGCGACAACTTCTTTATAGTTGGCAACTCGCTTCCTCAAGGCCTCCAGCCGTATAGTCCTCCAGAATGTGGCTACCTGGTGTACGAGGTGCTGGCCCACCATCCAGGTCGCATACAGTTTCTTTGTCCGTAATGACTTTTCAATAGTGCCCTGCATGTCTTTGCTAGGCACAAGCTGAGAATGCCCTGTGGCTGGCTATTGGGCGCCGCCAAGCACACGCATAGACGAGAGGCAGTCGCATACATTCTCAAACGCCATCGCAGCTGCTGACATCCTTGCTGCGTGGCAAGCCACGGTGCTCCAAATTGAGGCTCGCCAGCCGGGTATCAGACCACATTCGTCAACGCCTCCGATGCTGAGCTATTGGCAAGCCCGACGCGCGCTGTTTCAGTCGTTTGCACCCATTGGCAAGCCTGTGGCGCAGTCACGGTGCGCGAGGGATTGGCCTGAGCCTTGCGGGCCGTGACAAGCGTCCTCGCTAGCTCGTCTCGAAGTGGTCAAGGCACCCGGAGAGAGTGGAGAGCTGATGGACCTTGCCGAACGGGCTGGCACGTGGCTGGCTGCTGTCTCGCTGAGACCGACAGCAATCGGGGATAGCGTCAGTATTCTTAAGTATTGTGTGTGGAGACGAGCGCTCCCGGTCGATCAGGGGAGCCGATTGTCCCATTTTGTGGCTAGCTGTAGCCATCGTCTGGGGAAGGGTCATACCCTGGAGCGCATTTAAACCCGACGAAACGAAATAACAATTGTACTGGAATTGATACGTAAAGGCCGTGGGCAACGTGCTTTGTATTTCGCAGAATGTAAGCGCTAAGGAGATGTAGTGGTTCGTACTGAGCCTTGTTTCATTTTTCTTTTCGAGCATTGGCGCCTCGAACCAAACTCCCACCTCCCACATGCATTCCCACTGTTTTCTTCCCCATGGGTCTGAGCTAGTTCACCACCTTACCATAGCAAACACCCACCTGGTGCTAATCAATCAGGGAGGCCACCATTGCTTAAAGGCGTCGCCGCGCGTGGTTTCTTGGCTTGAGAGGGGAAGAGGCAGCCACCACCTTGATTGTGATAGGGCCTATAGTGGCGTTGTCTAGCAGCCAATTGCTATCCTTTTCGCGTTTGCATTGTGGGACACAGGATACAACTAGACTGCGTTAGTCGACAAACCCCCGCAAGGCAATGGCGACTAGTGCTGAATGGCTTCAATAGTCTTGAAAGGAGGAAATATTCCCGCAACAGAGTTTATGCCGTCCTACATAGCCATAATCCAGAACGCGTATGTCTCATGTAGATTGAATATGGTCCCGAGTAGAGCGGCTATCCAGAAAGTGCCAGCCCGGAACAGGATAACGGTTCCATCGCGAAGCCTCTTCACCTTGCCTGTCAATAACGACCTTCCAGTTACTAGCGATATTGTCGCTGTACCCATCTCATCCGGAATATTTAGCCCGTTTCCTCTCGAATGACAAAAGTGTGGCGGTGACATGAAACACAAGGCAACAAGGCTGCAGGCGGCTGGTCTTACGTCACGTGAAGGTGAGGCACCACCTCCCAGGCGTGCATCACGTTCGATCCCTCTCTTGACAAAGACGGCAATTGTCTCCATCGGGGGGCCCTAGCAACTTCTGTGTCCCAGCAGCTCCTGTGCCTCATCATTGCGCGTCGATTTCTGCATCAAGCCATGGCGACTTCGGAATTCCACTTCTTCCCCTCCCTCCCTCTCGAGCTTCGTCAAGAGATTTATTTGTTCGCCACACCGCCCCGCGCTGTCCAGGTTAAGGAGTGCATTGACCAGGAGTATGAGGACTTCGTGGAGGAGATACGCAGCGTTCCCAATAAATTAAGGCTTGATCCATCCCTGGCACACTTTGCCTCCAACTGGCGCCACATGGTCCCACACCGACGCCAGTCCCCGCTGGAATCTTTCGGCTTTACCAGCAACAAGTCCGCGTATCGCCCTTGGACTCCCTCTTCTTCTACGCCCGAGATCCCCATCGATTGGCTGGATGAAAATCCCCAGATAGCGTGGGAACTTGCCAGAAAAAGCCATCTCTACAGCAATGCTGCCATCCCGGCTCTGCTGCATACCTGTCGGGACTCTCGGGCGAGCCTGATGCAATGCGGCTACCAGCTCGCCTTTCGAACACGATCCAGCCCGCCGCGCACATGGTTCAATTTTTCCCGAGACTTCTTATTCGTCCAACGCGCACCTTATAGCAACAACGGCCACAAATTTTTGAGTGGTAGCATATGGGATTTTGGTCAGTTCAACCCGAACGACATGCAAATGGTTCAGAATTTGGCATTCGCAAATTCCGCTCAGCGCTTCAAGGCAAAGCCCAGTATATTTTGTCGAGAAGATTTGTCTCCTGTCTTTATGCTTTTCACGGGGCTGAGAGAGGTTCTGTTTGCGGAATGGACCGACTCGAATCTCCAAATGTGGGCTGGGTACCCCCCGTCCACAGAGCAAGATACCCCTGCTCGAGACGATTGGGCTTGCAGACCCGTAGAAGAGATCGACGCCAGCTTTGGTCTTTTTACTCGGCATTCATCCCAATACAACGACCTGATATCTGCCGGGGTACAGGGATGCTATTTCGTCGCGTACAAGCGAGAACATGGACTTGGTGCACCATTCTACGAGGACGTTGGGTGCCTCATGGGAGAAGCATTTACCAAACACATGAATTCGTTGAATCTTTCAGAGTTGGGTATTCCAGTTGGTTCATGGAAAGCCCCAAGGTTCACTTCGGCACATGTGCTGTCGCCGAATGCGTACAAATTCCTCCTCGCAGAGCGATTGGAAATGGCAGAGACATTGTGCGATCTACAAAGAAGATGGTCCCTCCTTCAAAGATCGCGAGATAGCATGGAGGATCCATCTCCTGAGGTAGTGGAACTCGAACAATCATTTGCCGCTTTGTATGGGCCTGATATACCGCCTCACAATTGCAAGCTTTGCCTGAGTTGGTGTAATGTACAAAGGCAGACTCATGAGAACAAAAAGTGGTGGGTTGGAGAATTTCCGCTGATGGGCTAAGGGGGCCTCGCTACTGGGATGGCCATTGGTTGGTTGTAGGAAACTAACATGTTTTTTTTCGTGTAGGTATTTTATTTCTTTGAGCAAATTCTCCCTGGCTTCTTGATGTTCAATGCATCCCAAACGCATGACTACTGTTCTAGTTTGTTATTTTATTTATAAAATGGACTCACTAGTGTCACCTCTCTCCCATTGTACCAGTATATGGGAAACTATGAAATCGTAATTACAGGCTCTTGGCGATTCATTTTCTTTGACCTGAATAGCAAGTAAGATATCGAAGCCGCCTTTGTCTTGTGACTTCATATGGATTCTAAGAGAAACTTGGATGATCAAGAGTCAAAGTGATGCATATTTTTACATCAGGACGAGAATTTCAATAAGCAACTGGTTTGTATATCCCTATGTAAACCCCAAACAACACAACCTCTCATTACCTCCGAAAGCCGTTCCAATACTCCTTGCATCTCCAACAAGCGTCTGCCTAGCAAGTATCTCCATCTAACAGACAGGACCCTAGATTTCAACGGGCATCTCTCCATAGCCTCATGGCTTTCAGTTAGGCTTGACGAGCCAAGCGCGGTGGATAATGAATTGCTGAGTGATGATGCTAGGCACCGGCTTCTTGGGGGGTAAGTCTTGGGTCACAACACCATCATGGATCGTCTTGGTGACCTTGACAAACTGAGTTTGCTGGCTTGGGTCGGGAATCTGGGCCCATTTGAAAGCCCAGGTAACAAAACCGTTGGTGACGCGCGACGCCACGATCTTCAAGAAGTCGTCGTTGAAAGAGATATCCGTCTCAAACTTGAAGGCCTCGGGGAGGGTCACGTTGATATCCAGCTTGCCGCTATCCGTGAGCCAGTACTCAATGGGAGGAAGCACCTGAGCGACGCCCTCGGTGCCGGGCTGATCCTTTGAGACGGCCTGGATAGCTGACTCGCTCTCTTCAGGCTCAGGCCAGCCAATGTAGACAATGGGGATCTTAAAGATGCCGCGGGATGTCTCGACCAGCACCGTCTTGTTGTTGAAGTGCTGGATCGGGAGGAGGATCTGCACCTTGTGCTCAATGTCGACGTGCTTCGTCTTGTCCTCGGTGCCGAAGCCGCCACTGAAGGCCTTGATGGAAAATCTCAGACCACCGAGCCAATCCTCGCGCTGAAAGAAGGGCTCAAGGAAGTACTCGGGGATGTCTCCCGTAGCAGTAAGGCGGAGGTAGCGACCCAGGCCATGGTAGCTGGCGGTAATGTCGCTGCCGCTGATGGGAACAAGGGAGGCCATTGTGAGAGATTATGAAGAGGTAGAAAAAGGTTGGAGAGGTGATGTGAGTAGAGAAGTGATTACCTGTGAGGAGATTGATCGATGAAGATTCTGGGAGAGATTGAGGGCAACATTGGCAGACTTTATAGTCGATCTGGAGGACGAATGATCCAGGTGACTACGGCACAATACCACGTGCTTTTGCATCGAGTCTTCCCATGAAGGTGTGATTTCTCAATTAGGACACAGCAGATTCAGCTCCGTCTTACTTTGCTACCAATAAAAAGACCGTTTTTTCACTTGTCAAGGTTTGCATGGCGCTCCAGGTTCCAGCTCAGCGCTTGTTCAGCTGGGCCATTCGCTGTGTGATGCTTCACCATGTGGAATCAGCTAGCTAACCACAGATATTCTGAGCATGGAAACATGGGTCGTGACCTAAACTATGCCTTTCTGGTGCGGGGGCGTGAGATGCTTTGTCAATCACGAATCTGGATGCAGCGGCGATACCTTCAGCCTCCATAGTTTATCTGATCTTAAAGAAGTGCGTGAGAACCTATACGAGGACTCTCAATTTGTCGCAAGTATCAAGGTGCTTGCCCATGTATCTCTTAGTCAATCAGCCAGCCACTTAGCTCGGGGGACGCCGAACCTAATGCCTGGAACGTAAAGCATGTCTCAAATACCCCTACAAGGCTGAGAGGCAGAGAACCGCTAAACCAAACGTTGACAGCAATAGTCGGGTGCCGCGGTGGGTTTTGCGGGGCTAAAAATAAATAGTGTGTGATACATGCGGCCCCCGGTCTAGTCAACTCCATATGCGGTTCGGTCCTCCTTTAGCCGCCGGGTTTTTGGTGTATTCCGCCAGCCACATTTCTTACATGGCCTAATTGGCGCCGCAAGTCTAGGAGCTTACGTATTTGGCGACGGTGGACCAGAACTTGATCGCCGTGAATAATTGCGCGACCAATGTGGCTGATGACACAAGGCATCGGTTATAACGCAAGAGCGAGCTGTTCATTTTCCCTGCAGTATGCTAGGCGCCGGTTAAATTGGCAGGGGTGATCGTGGCATGGTTCAGCGCTGCCCACTCAAGTGGAAGACAAGGTATTCTGGCTGCTATTGATCAAGTTCGTCTTAGGTAGCGCAATTCCTCATTTCAGGCTCCTTTTATTGTGGGAAATACATCACGTACTGGACACCACAATCAATTGCTGCGGGATGCGCATGCTTAAAATTCCTCTAGCAATCCCTCAACTTCCCCCAAAACAAAATAAAAAAGACAAGTGAAATCAAAACCTCAAGACTCACAACTCAGTGTAGCTCTAAGCCGAAATAGGCGTGGCTTCGGAGCGCTAGGTTATTGGCTTATACGTGAGGGTCCCACCTGTCCAGTTCCCGTAAAATGCCAGACCTTCTTTAATGGTCTCATCCGAAGACAGATGGTGGGGTTCACGGCTGCTTCCCGAACTCTCTTTCGTGTTATCCGTAACTGCAGCCAACTGCATGTTGTTGCTACCCACACGACCATCGCACGACAACTTGGGCCCCTCAGCAGGAATGACGGCGAGCTAAACATATCCTTGCTTCATGTAACAGTCTTCTCCAATTCCTCCATTGATTTCGGACCTTTTTTTTTTTTGAAGACATTTTGACCTATTTTATTATATATAGCACGCCAGGTAAATGTCGTGAGTTGGTATCACGATTATTTACCAACTTTCCGTGCCCATTTCTTAACATATGCATAGCCCATGTGAACGTACCGCATGTATCCAGATGATGCTAGGTGTAGTGAGGAGCGAGCTTGAAGACGCTACCACGTGGGTGAAAAATCACCTTGAATCATTCAGTTCGATCACGAAATAAGAATACGACTAGTATTCCATCTATGCAATTCCATATGCTAGAGGTCACAATCCAATTCCCAATCCGAATCCCAGCGTGGCATGGGCATAGATTCATTTCTCCAGGATCCTACCGAATGAGGCTTGACTTCACCTAATGACTAGGGTCTAACATCGAACTCAACTCTAACCTCGCTAAATAAGGAGTAAAGGGTGCTTGACCTTCTTTCTACACCGTGCCTTATGTGTCTTAGGTTAGGAAAATGACCAGGTTCGCGGCTCATTAGTTCAGCCAAACTAATCAAGGCGGTTTTCAGAAAATCCCTGTCTCCCAATGCCTAATTGGCAGAGCGGCAATGGACAGAGACATAATCGAAGAGGGCAAGAGTCGTAAAAGCGCCTTAGAGTTATTCTCACGCATATAACAATCCAAGATGACCTGTGAACTCAAAAACAAATGCTGCAAAGCCGTGAAGCCTTTCAAATCAAGGTCCTCACGAATAGGCTTCATCCGAGTTTCTTGTTTAGTCAAGTCGAGATGCAATAATCTAAGAGTTCTTTTGTGGGGCTCGAGGTACTCAATTGCATCCGAGGGTTGAAAATGATAGGTTGGGTCAGCCGGGGGTGTGCTGAATCCACAATGACCCTGCTCACGCATCCATCGCAGTTCGTGGCTTCCAGCTTCATATTCAAAAGCTGCGAGGTCACCAGTACATGCAAGCAACATATTTTTGAGTGTTTCCGGCTTTAAACGTCCATTTGTAATTCTCAACGTCTTCAGATTGGGCATTGGGGAGGAAGGGGCCCAGGAAATGCATGAATCAATGTTCAGTGTCTCCAAGTCTACCGCCAGCTCGACAAGGGAACTTGCGGCCACTCCAAGGTCAAGTGTCTTTAGTGGTAAAGTTGAAATTTTGAGAGCCGAAAGAGCGGACTCCGGAAATCCGTTTCCTGACCAACTGTACCCGCCATGCAGCATCAAGTGGTTCAAATTCGGCAGTTGAGCAATTAGCATGGCAACGAGCTCGGCATTAAGCCACTTGAACCCATCTCCTCCTCCTCGGTCATTACTGAACGCCCTGTTCAAACGCCTTTGGGCTCTTTCTTCCAAAACACCCTTCCCATCCAGATAAGATAGTAGAAATGCTTCATACGCATCTGGCAGCTCACCCTTCTCGGAATCGGAGACATGTGGAGCCCGCCGTCTCCATGCGGTTGGTAAATCGATACCCAGAGAGCAAGATGCTTCCAAGATAAGAGCCTTCTTCTTGTCTTCGATTTCATACCGAGCAAGATTTTCGTGAATATAGACAATCTTGACTGAGCCCGCAAGATCAGGGCGCACGGTGATGGTTCGCATAAATGATTCAAGCCGATCCTCCCAGGAATATAAAGTCGAATTCCACGAGTCACCATATCCTAGCACAAACTCGTGGTACATGACACTTTGAGCAAGATCTCGGAAGCGCTTGGAGGTTAATGATAGCGAGAAAAGCGCATGCCGGTCAAGCGAATACCATGACGGGGCATCCGGCTGTTGTCGTTTCCGTTGAGGTCCGCGTTGAAGCGGTCGCGCATCCCACGCCTGACTGTATTCATCCTGACAGTGCAGGCAGAAGTGGCTGAGTATTTGCAAAATAGTTTCGTTGGATAAATCAGAGAGTGAAGAAGCACCCATGTTTTTGGCTGTTCGATTTGCGGAGCGATGAGACTTGGTAGTAGCGAGTTTGCAATGAGGGGTAGCAAAAAGCGGCCGCAGTCAGCCGTGCTTGGTACTTTGTATTAAATCCAGCACGAGGTCACGTGTAAAAATTTTAGCAGGCAGAATTATATTATTAGCCGTGTTGTTGGTTGGGAACGGAGGAGTCGTGGCCAGACCCCACTCAACGCAGAGTAACGCGACCAAAGTCACACAGCAACATCCGCATCGTCATAACTATCGCTATCAATGGTGGAAACCCCAATTCTGAACAAGGATCGACTCTGCAAGTTTGTATTTGTGTAAAAATAAGAAAACAAATAAGCAAGTGACTGGTGCATGCATCTTAGCACCCACTGCCCGAGTCAGCACGAGATGCCTAAAAACCGAGTGCCTAACCAATCGTATCCAACGCCTGATGTATGAAGGAGAGGCAGTTGAAAGCCTGCCAGGTACAAGCACAGCAAGAGCGATCTCGTCAACAGTCTGTGAGGACACTCATTCCTCGAAACATCACTCTGAAAACACACTTACTTATCCAAGACTTTCCACACCTGGGTCACAGCACATCCTCCACATTCGCCACTCCCAGCAATCAAGATGGCCATCTCCGAGGACCCGAAGATTGACGGCCTCCGAAAGGATACTATTAGCATTGACGAGCGCGCAACCTCCAAGTTCTGGTAGAGTGTGTTTACCGAGCATATCGTTAAGGAACGGGAATGGGCTGTTCCAAGTCATCAACCACCTGCGCCCACAAGCCCACAGCCTGTTGATGTGAAGGCTGGAAAGTCAAAGATGACCTACCTATGCATAGAATTTTTTCCAAGAGGGTCGCATTGAAAGGGTTTTGCCCAGTAATGGCTTTTACTAATATCTGACGCGGGATCTAATCCAATTTGTATTGAGGGGTGCAGTCGAGGGTGCAGTCGAAGGCGTAGATGCACAAGTACCAAAGAGTTGGACATTTTAAAAAATTATTCACCCATACCTCACCCAACCACTTCAAACCTATCATCTGTTAATCCCCAATCTCTGTCGTCAAGAACTGCATCTTGCGGTTTCTCCACCGCATCACGTGAACAACAACCACCACATTTGGCCTGTCACGATGAGTCGAAATGAATCAGTCCGGATTAGGAAGGTTACCTTGATGACGAGAAAAACACACAATATGAAGCGATCTGCTGTTATACACGCACAAATACGTTGTTTATAAGACAAATTTCCCGATTCTCGTAATTTTGAGCGTTTTGAGGGATGTCATAAACAGGTGGTGGGATATAGCAAGCCACCAGCTTCGCGACCAGCCAAGATGTACAATTCCCAGGAAACTGAAGTCTGCGAATCAGTCAGACTATTTCCGAAAACTCGTCCTTCGCAGCCCGTTTCAACTCCGTTATCTATTCTCGATGCGACAGTCGCACGGTTCACGCCTACAGGGGCCATTTGGATCTACGACCATCCAACAGACGGTACACTTCTATCGCGCCTCAAAAGTTCCTTCATCGACGCTCTGGGACTGTTCCCGCAATGGGCAGGTCAGCTGCAGTGGGCGCCTCTCAACCCAGATGGAGGCCATACTACGCGCTTTAATCGTCCCATGATTGTCCACGGCGCCGATTCAGATCCGGGCGTGGAGTGGACCGTAACCCGGTCACATCACCTCGCAACATCCCTTATTCCCGAAAGAAAAGGCACGATTGACATTGGCCAATTTCCGCAATCCGAACTATGCTCCTCGACGCCGCTGGCCCTGCACGATCTACAGCAATGCACTGGTCTGCCGAGCATGTTGGTCCAAGTAACGCTCTTACGCGAGGGCTACGCCGTGTCAGTAAAGTTGGCGCACCCTCTCGCGGATGCGCACACGCTAATGCTATTTATGCGGTGCTGGACGGCTTTCTTCGACAACAATGTCCCTGAACCTCCGCTATTCGACCCAGCCCAGCTCGACCGCCGTGCATCCGGAGATATCGACACAGTCGCCAATCCGGAAATTGTCAAAATTGCCAGGTCGCTACCACTACACCGCTTTGATTGGTGGGCTACCTCAGCTCCAGGATATCCGGCTGCATTAATCCCGACAACCGAAAAGTCCAAGCCCAAAGACAAGGACCTCCTTGCCACGGCGCTCCTGTCCCCAGCTGAGCCCGCTCCATGGACCACTTGGGACCTGACCCGGCCATTGAAGCAGATGCTAATCCATTTCAGCAACGCAGAATTGCGCCAGCTCCGTGATGCTTCGGGTAGCGTTTCTCGCTTAGATGCGCTGCTGGCGCATTGCTGGGTTGCCATCAATCGCGCTCGGCGCTCCACCGACTCGTATCTGAACCTCACGCTCGGTGCACGCAGCAGGGTGAAGCCTCCGTTGCCAGATTCATTTGTTGGGTCGCCGCTATTTCTCACTCACGTTCGCGGCTCAGGAGACATTTCCGTCGCCGAGGCCTCGACGCGTATCCGCAGCTGCTTGACGCGCTTTACGCCAGAGGCTGTGGGTGCCTTGCTGCACGATGCCGCTTATGAGGTCGCGCCGCAAAGGCTGTGGCAGGCATTTCTCGGCAGCCAGCACGTCCTCGTCACGTCGTGGCTGCGGCTGAACGTGTACGACATTGCTTTTGGGGCCCGGCCTGGGCATGTCCACGCGATCATGCCCAAGATGGACGGCTGCTTGCAGGTGATGGATGGTGATGATGGAGTTGACGTGCTGCTATGTTTAGATACGGAGGCTGCTGGGAGGTTGAAGGTTCGGTAGAAAAGGACAAAAGCAATTCATTAGACTAGACCTGCCTTTTTTTTTTTTTTTTTGGGATCTAATCATTCCGCAAATATTAACAATTCCAGGTGGGAGTCAGAGAAGAATGTGTAATCAACTCCCACACTCCAGTCCATTCACGATGCAGATACCGCCATGGGTTACATAATTGCAATATGGAGAGTTCAGAACGTATTGTTGAACACCATTTCTATGCCACTTCTGTGGCCTGGCTCCTGGATCACCCAGTTGAGCCAACTGCTTGTTTTTTTAACCTAAAAATAAATGGAAACTTCAAATAACAATAGATTTATAAAAACGAAAAAAAGCGTTCGTTACGTAGACTGGCTAAGCAACTTAAAAAATTTATATTCGACGAAAAGTCGAAATTGAACCATGAATCGAAGTTCACCTACTCCAAGCCTCGAAATTCCCAATTGTCACTGTTGCCCTCGCCCAAAATTTTGTCGTGTCTCTTGAGCCCACCCTCCTTGCTCTCCGTCGGGCGATAGACGGGGTGGTAAGCCTCGTAGAAGGGCGCCGGATGAGGTCCCTCAGCGTCGGGGCCGGGAATGCCCCGGCCCTTGCCGATGAAGACGCAAATCTTGGTGCGGGGGAACTCGGAAGCCGGCCTCTCCACGCCACCAATCTCGACAAACTTCCAGAAAAGGTGTTTCTCGAGGTACGTCTTCACATGGACCTGCCTGGCCGACTTGATGTACTTGAAGCCGGGCTGGATGGCCTGGAGCATGATGGGGATCGTGATGGGCACCTGAGCGCCGGAGAGCACCCCGTTCTGCTGCTGGTTTCCGCAGTTGCCGCAGCCGCCCCCGTCAGAGCCGACTCGGAGACCGCCGAGGGAGTAGACTTGGCCAATCAGGCTTCCCTTGCGGTAGCAGGTTTCGCGGTCTCCCGGCTCACCGCCGAGGAAGAATTGGATGCTGTAAGAACGGCCCTTGAGCGCATATCGGTCGTACTGGACATTGATGAGATAATCATCCCAGTATCGCTCCTTGGGGTCGGTCAGCTTATCGCCAATGTGCTCGCCAAAGAAGTCCTCGTTTTTGATGCTGTCGTCGGCAAGGATCTTTCGGACAAAGTCCAGCGTGCTGGGGTACGTTGCCTGAATGGAATGGAACAAATCTTGCTTGTACTTCTCTTCGTTGAGAGTGCCGTCGGCCCGGACCGCGCCCTGCTGAGGTCGCAAGGTGTCGTATTGGTAGTTGAGCTTTGTCCAATCGCGCACCATCTGGGAGGTCCAAAAGTCATGCAGCGGGTCACCACCCTCCACGTTGTGAAAAGGCTTCAGCGGATCCCACGGGGTTGGGTCAACAATGTTCTGCTCCTTGTGCTCCGGCTCTGGCTTGTTCCACCACACATTCCAGTTCAGGACTTGCCACATGGCCAACAAACGATCAATGTTGCTATTGCCGGTGAGTGAGAAAGGCTACATCGCAAGTAACTCGGAAAGTTTGCATACCAGTGGTGCATCCAAAACAGAGGATCAAACGCTGCTACTGGGACATCCGACATATGGCCAACACCTTGATTGAAGTCACCACCACCAGAGACGACCTGCCAGCATCAGCCATGAATTGAGCAGCCAAGGCGGGATCAAAACTCACATGCACATTGTTATGAATGTATTCAAGAGACAGATAGCCCGTGCTAGTGTCCTGCTCACTCTCAGCCCACCATTTGGTGGTAGAGAAGGTTCCCCAGGTGTCGCTATACTCGGGCGAGAACATTCGATTGACGGCGTCCGCCAAAGTCCCGGGAGCTTTCTTGTTCCATTCTCTCTCGTCATTGAAAGGGTCGTACCAGGAGAAAGCGTCCAGCTGAGTGTTTACCGTCTCCCAATTGTTCACGCCCGCATAGCCAATGATGTCCTCCTTGCTACTGTCAGCGTACTTCAGGCCATAGCGGCTCACGCCTGAACATTTGCTCCACTGCAACAATTAGCAAATCGAATACCTGACACCTGTAAGATTCTTACAGGCAATGTGGGTTTTTTGTTGACATCATCGTTGATGTTCCATTGCTTTTTGCCTTCGGGCATATCGCCAAACTGTCTCGGTTTGTTATCGGCATCCTTCTCGGGGTTGACAAAGCCCCACAACGGGTTCTCGTGATCCTCCTCCTTTGCAGAAGTAGGCGGGTAGATTTTGACAGTGTCTACAGTGAAAATGACTGGCAGGGAGAACTTTCCATTGTTTTTGCTGGCCCAATCCCAGTAGGGAAGACGCCATAGATCTGCAGCCCTTTTCCATTCAGCTTCGTCAAAGCTGATGCTTTTGTCCTTCTTCCACTCTTCGATGACCATGTACATGTTAGTCCAAAGAAGTTTCTAAAAAAAAAAAAAAACGAAAAAAAAAGTCAGCGCTCGATGCACCACTCACGAACCAACATAAATACCTCGAAGAGCAGCATATAAGGCCGATGCCAGGTTGGGAACGTAATCATGTTGTGGTGACAGTAGCCTCCGTTAGAGTTGGCGCCAGGAGGAAGATCATCAGGGTTTTTGGGCTCCTCCGGTGGCGGGTCCGCGCCATCCCAAGAAGTTTCGGGGTAGCCGTGAATGCCAGCAACCTGAAAATAGGAAAGCTTGTCATCAACGGGCATGCACTTGAACTTGTGCAGCGCCTTGACGAACAGCGTCCATTGCTTCTTGGTAAAAGGGTCGTCGGAAGGGAACAGCTTTGAGATCTCAACACGAACGGGCATGTTGGGGGCAAAAGGAAGCGTGCCGGTCTTGAGCTGGACATCCGGCGCCAGCGGAATGCCGGAAATGCCGTAGACTCTATTGGCGACCGACATTTCGGAGTGTTTCTATTTTCAAGGGGATGTAAACAATTCTTGGGTGATGATACAGAAACAGTCCTTCGACAGCGGGCATCGACTCGCTTTTATAGATAACTGCGCGCAAGGAAAATTTATTTCTTGAGAGCCAGCCCTCACATGCCAGCCAGCCACAATGTGAATGTCAGTCTACACCTTTCAGCCAACCACAATGTGACTAGCAGTCTACATATTTCAGCCAGCCACAATTTGAATGACGTCCTATTTTCCACTTTGGGTTTGAGGGCTGGCACTATGGATATCGTGTCCAATAGTCGATGCAGACATGCAGCTCCGCCAGTCCAGTTCTAGAAGCCAAGGCGTAAAGCTCCAGCCTCGGCAGGGTAAACGGTGGCCAAGTTGGAAGACTGAATAGCGGCTTGGGGGTTATGGTCCGCGCCAGAGGCCTGAGCGGCAACGAGATTGAGAAAATGCCCGGTATTCTCTCACCATGTTTGGCGCCAGAGTCTCACAGCCATGATCATGTGTCTGATGAGCCTGTGGCTGTGAATTTAGATATCTCATGGTACGGTCAAGTCGATCCCAGAACAATTGGCCTCTGCTAATTCGGGGGGGGGCGGGGGTGTGCATCATAGGAAGATATTGGGCCGGGTAATGTGGAGGTTGGTTTGACTTTACAGTGAGATTGACGTGTAAGTTTAGATCCAAAACGATAGCTTTATTCAACGCAATGCAGTTTACGAAACAGGATATTCTCGCTCAGTCACTACATTTCGATACTAATTATTCTCCAGTAGAGAGTAGTGCAAATCAAGCTGGCCTGTTTTACCAGAAGGGATTTGGTCATAAAGCTTCATAGAAGACTCTCTCAAAGGGGAATATTTTATTACCGCTCTAATACATCTTTTTCCGATCGAAATTTCACCACGTCGCATACCAAACATAATATTCCTCATGAATCTCCGCTTATCTAATCGGCCCATTCGGCTCTAGCTACCCTATATGGAGGGCTCCTTCATCACCAAGCAATAATCATGAAGTCATCAACTCATAGGTGCAAAGATTCTCTGTATTATGAAGTCATTGGTACAAAGCCTCGTACTACGGGTGGTTTTTATTTTTATTTTTTGAGATGTTACCCTCATGTACACGCAATGTTTTCGCTTTCAATCACTGACGTTGATTAACCATCGTGTTAGTTGTTACAATGATTCTAATAACAACAAGATAATCTGCTATGGAAATAAACGGAAACAGAAGCATAAAACACTTGTATGCCGGGGAAAGCCTTGTCTGAGTGTAGGGACAATTTATATTATGAACCTGAAGGCTTCAATAGACACGTTGAGAATTCACTGATCCTGAGCCGCCATTGGTCAACCCCGTCAAAGTGGATTCAGCTACAAGATCACGTGCCAAATCAGCTGTCTCTCGCTTAGCATTTTTCCCCATTGGAAGCCGGAGCGAGTAACAATGCGTCTAAGCAGCCCTCGCCCCCATCCAACAACAGGATCGATAGCTCAGTGGTAGAGGTGAGTTCCTTCGAATGTCTCAGTTACGAGTCAAGCATCCTAACAAGCTTCACAGCGAGAGATTGCAGATCTCTAGGTCACGTGTTCGAACCACGTTCGGTCCTTTCTTTTTAGCCTCCAGTCGGTATGCATTTTATTTTTAAATTTTGTGGTTGAGGACGCTAGGACTGTGGTGCGAACGGTGCACGCCACTCTTTCGCTGGTGCGTTTTTTTGGTTCACTCTAATGCTTGCTTGTATTTGACCCATATAAATGACGTAGACTCTATATGACCGCTTCGTGTTCGTATCTAATGACCATGTAAACGCTACTCATATAACCGTGGAACTGTGTGTGGCATGCATACACCTCCTTTCACCCTCACTACTCAAAGAAGGGTGACGTCGCAGCGTTGACCCACCGGCCCGGCAGGAAAAAAGTTGAACATTTCCATCATGGAATCATTCATCTCCTTGCACAGTTTCAGCTTTGGGCACTGCTTCAATAGCAAGGCTGCACCAAGGCGGAGCTCCATACGCGCCAGATGAATTCCAAGGCAGATGCGTGTGCCAGCGCCAAAAGCACAAAAGCTCGTTTTTTGTTGCGGCGTGATGGCTGCGGGATCGAGGCACCTGCTCTCGTCGAATCTACCGAGGTCAGCGATTGGGACGTATAGAGAATTGTGATTTTACATACCGAAGCGGGTCTTCAAACACGGCTGGATCTCTGTGCAGTGTCCAGGCTTGCGTTTCCACTTCGAAGCCACCGGGAATATAGTGGCCGCCAACAGTCATACCCACTTGTGGAACAACCCTTCCCAAATTGCCGGGGACTCCACCGTAGAGCCTTAGCGTCTCTTGGAGGACGGCATTGAGTAATGGGAGCTTTTCCAGGGCTGCATCGTCAAACACATCTCCGACCGTTTCAAGCTCATCAAGTAGTCTTTTGTGCAGGTCGGGTCGTTTCAGGACCGACCAGATTGCGTATGTCAACGTGTTGGATGTTGTGTCAGAGCCAGCCAGCATGAAGCTCCCGGCTTCGTTTCGGATGTCTTGGTCGGTAAGCTGAGCCTTCGAGTCTGAATCCTCAGTTTCGTTTAAAATATTGGCAAATAGGTTTGCCTTGTTGTCGCTGTGGTTGCGCAGATTGAGCACAGCCTGGCCGCCATAAGCGTTGACGAGACCACAAGCGTTTACGAAAAGCTGCACAGACTTTAGAGGGATGTACTTGCAGATTTGGTAGACCCAAGGGAGCTCATATTGAACCGTTCCACTCAGCGCGGCTGTTTCCAAGACCTCAATGTAATGACCTTTTTAGTAGTCCACGTGTCAGTAAAATTGGACCTTAGAGCCCAGGTTCATAGTTTTAGTATCCTCACCTTACTGGTTTCGAGTAGATCAAAAGATTTGCCAAACGACAGTTGTCCAATGACATCGGAAGTCATCAGCATCCACAACTTCAGAATGTTAGATTTTCCCGTGGATGCATCTGCGACAATATTGGCGACGGCCTTTTCAACTTTTCTCTCACCACTCCCTCGCAATTCTGACGCAGAGAGACGACGGAAAAAGCTCGAGCGAACAGCTTGCGGCGGGCCGCATGCTTCTTGACATCCCTGAAGGAAAAGAGATCGATGCCAATGCCGTTATTTTTATCAACACCATCCATGTAATCCTCATACCATGATGACTTGACAAAGCCGGAGCGGATTTTGTGAATAGCAGCAAAGGCGTCAGGGTCAGCAATGGCAACTTGTTTAGGCGAGATGCGCACTACGTGACCGTAGCTCTGGTGTAAGCTGTGCACGTAATGCATTCGTTTTCCGACAAGATTGTAGTATTTGAGGATGTAATGGGTGAAATGGGTGTACCATGGCCCTGGAATGCTTCTGAAAGGGCTGTTGTAAGCCTGGTAAGCGGCTTGGGGATGGTGTTAGTCAAGCAACCTTCAACCACGCATTCAATTCCCACATTCATGACCAATATGAATACTAGGCCAATGATACCATAGGTAAGAAGCAGAGGGTCCTTGATAAACATGACTTTCTGGATGCAGTATAATTGACTAAAACAAGCAGATTCAGGACAGTAAAAGAAGGATTTACAAACCTGTACTCCAAGACACAAGGCTTGAATCAAATGATTGAATGAAGAATTCTAGTGCTCTCTGATTTGGAACTGATATTGGGTTTTATTGAGTAGTTGATATAGACAGATGGTCAGGAGAGGATAGCCAAGAGACATGCTGTTGGCTACTGATTGGTTGATGGCCTCTGCACACCTTGTGGAGCGGTTCGGGCCCCGAGGGTTCCTGTTGCCGAGGCTCACTATAGATTGTCGGCACGACCAATTATTTTTATGCATTTCGGCGATTTGTCATTATTTCGGGCATTTCGGAGTCCGTATCCTCCGCTACCCTGCATGGTGATCAATATTTGTATTCATCTCTTCGCAAACCTCGTTGATGCCATAATTACAGCTTGCGCGTTGTATGATAAGGCTTCAGTGATACGGAGGGTCAGGACGGCAGGGGGCTCATAGTAAGGTTGTAGAACGATTGTTTATTCTCGTCTAATACTTGGTTTTAAGGGTACTTCTAGCGCGCATAAGGCACGTTGATCCGAGCGCCATACGCGCATGAGTAGCTGACCACATTATGCAGAGATAGTGCTGGTAGTCAGTACACAGTGGGTTTTGTCTCGGGATAGACACTGGAAGAATATCAGCAAGGCCAATAACTCGACCAAGAATATCGTAGGAAGTCAAACCTGTTCTGTGGCTATTTGGCTGTGGGGGCCATGGGCACAAGCATCGAGAACAATATCTCTAGCACTCCGATATTGAGACGCGGATGCTGAGAATGAGCCTGGTCGACCAAATGCGACAAGCTATTCATTGGTGCCACCATGAATACGCCGACAGCAGATCCAGACAGGCCAAACTCGTCAGCTTCCTCCAGGGCGTGTTGAAACTGCTGGAAAATTATGCGTCGTCCATCTAGGCTCGTAACACCAGGTTCGACATCCAAAATAGCCAGTCTATCCTCGAGAAAGCGTCTGAGAAAGGGTGCGTCGTTCTTCACCAATATGGCCAAGTTTTGGAGCTCCTCGTCTGAAAGGCTGGCGCGAATTCGCCAGATGGCAAGAGCGCGTCGAGTAATGCTCGCAGCCATACCAGGCTTTGAAGATACCTTGATGTGGTATGGGAGAAGTGAAGGGCCGCGTCAGGTCGTGGCAAACGGTCGGGCGTTGGGTATGCGGAATGTCAACGTTATGCTGGGGTGTTGAGAGAAGAGTGTGAGAGGAAAAAAAAAAGAAACGAAGAGAAGTAGAAAATCACTGGCTCGAATTATTCACCCAGCAGGCGCTGACAGGCGTTGGCAGGTGCAGCCAATTTGTAGTTGCGGGCAAAGCCAATACTCGAACTTTGAAGAGTTAGACACCCGTTAGGCTCATCAGCATGACCCTCTGGCCTGCTGTCAAAACCGGTCAGGTGTGTGTGATCCGAGAAGATGACCCAAACGGACTGCCAGATATGGATCTCTTATATTTCCAGTGGAGTTTCATGAGAATTGCGGCTACAGCGTGCAGAGGACAGGCATCTCAAGGAGCAAATGGATAGGCATTTGGGGAAGAAAATCGACAAGTTGATGATTTGTAATCATGCGGGATTGGAATTGTGCTTTGCTGCCAAATCTGATTTTGCTTTTGTCAAAATCCGACAACAACCACTATTCGCGCTACCATCATGTGAATGTAATTTCTCGCAATATCGTACGAAGGAACGACGTCAGATCTCATCGCATCCCAATGTGACGAGGCAAATTGTCTTAGAAAACACATTGATTATTTTTAATATACAGAAAACTCTTATTGTAGTTTCAAAGGTCATCCTGAGACGGCGATTGCAATGAATCCTTTGTCAATTTCTGACGCAATTCGGAATTAATCCTCTCAATCCCCCGAACCAACGGTACCAAGTCAGGGAGGCCCTGTGAAAGACCGCTCATTTTGTTTGCAAGTCGCTCGAGTAATTCGAGGTCAGCCGCATTCTGGGTAATATTTGAGGCGCGGTAGATGTTGTTGGCCAGATAAGCGTATGAGACATAGCCTCGGTAGTGGCCGAAGAGGGCAGATAGAGTATGTGGATTCGGGTGTCGGTCTATGAGATGTCCGAAAATTTCGACAATGTTGCGTCCTGCATCGACCATAATTGGAGACTCGCAAAGGTCCACATTGCTCTTGACGGAGAGAACCGAGGCGTAGATGGCTGCCTTGCGAAGCATAAATGTAATGGCTATATAGCCGGTCAGCAAGACATGGGCCAGTGACCATAGCCGACTCCCCGGGCCTCGTTCATTTGCAAACAACTCGTTCTAAATCAGGATTAGTAAATGCCAATGTTTCGTGCAACACAACGGAAAGAGACATGGAGAACTTACTAGCTGCCAATGTTTAAAGACCTGATGGATGTCACCACACAGGCCTTCAGTTTTAGACATGATATCGAGTGTGGGATCCGCTCTGGTGTCTTCCAGCAGTCCAAGGAAGTCTAGGATTGTAAAAGTGATGCGAGAACCTGCAAGGAATGTAATCACTGGCAGTTCGGACACTTGGTTGGTGTCTTTATTGAAGTACGGCAGGTTGACTTTCCACTCTGTCGGCGTGAGAAGAGGTGGCTGGTCAAAGACGAGGCGGAAAATTGAATCCATCTGTAAGAGCTCCCAGAAGCACCTTCGCTCGTCGTCTATTTCTGCGTCTCCAATACATGCAGACTGTTCATTGTCGAGATTGTGCATGTTCAACCTCTTGCAAAACTCACCTGCGAGCTTGGCCATTTTCCACGACAAGTCGTAGTCAAAGAGTTGAGTGCTTATGTTTGTCTAAAGAGTAAGCGAGTGATCATGAACATCGCCTTTTGGTGGAGGAGATTGAGTACCAGGAAAATGGCGGCCACGAGATCGATGGTGGACGCTGTCGCTTTGCGGTGCCACGCAACAAGCGCCCGCAGACAGCCCAAGTATGTGAGCTTGAGGTATTTGTCTGTCGGATCATAAGGCTGGAGAGCGCATCCGAAATATAGAATGGTGTAGTAAACAACAACGATGACAGGCTCGAGATGAATGTACGGAAGGTGGATAATATCCGGTATCGTCTCAATCACCTCTTGGTTGATGATCTTCACAAACATGCCACGGGGCATGTGATTGAAGCAGTCTAACGGGAGTGTTCTTAGCAAAGTTCCATTCCGAGTTGCCGCTATGAAGTTGTTGGTGGGGCTGCTTACCGCGTATCAGGGACTTGGCCACGTCTCGAGGAATATCCACAGGGTCGGAAACCAAGGCCTTGTCAAAGGTGTGTGTTCGCAGCTCCTTCACTTGCTCCACTGCATCTTCGAGAATAGCCATGGCATCGAAGTGGGCTTCTCCGGCGATTCCGAAGATTTCCGGTGTTGAAGGATCATGGCTGACCAGGGAGCTTGACCCGAACGAAGAAGGGGATTCAGGCAACAAGCTTCTCAAGGTAGAAGGTTTCTTCTGGATGATGGGAGATGGCTCGGATACAGATTGTTGCTGCAGACGTATCTGAAGGCGATCAAGAATCGCAGTCAGGGTTGCATCGGCAATTGAAGTCCTGCAGGATAGGTTTATGGGGTCAATAAAGGGCTGGAATGGGTCGAAGGATTCACGGAAAGGGAGCTAGCTTACGTAGTTCTTGGTACAACACGATCACGCTTTCTCTTAGCGCGCTGAGGGTAGACACATTGTTCGTCTCTGGTCAAGCAACGCTCGCAACTAGGTGTGACGCGGTTGCAACGAACCTTGCAGACGGGGTTAGCGACGGGAATAGGCAGGGGGGACACATGCAACGCGTATGACTCGCACCTTTTGGGCTCTGCATCGTTCGCACTGGAGGATTTAGCCGACGTTAGTGGGGTGTTGGTTCTCTGCATTGCATTGGGGAGGGGGGACACCAGGCTAGACTAACGGCGAGAGTAGGGCGCTGTGTGGGTTCCGGCATTTCAAAGGCCGATGGATGTATTAGAGCCTGGCTATGCTGGAGGGCCAAGGATGGAGAATTAGGCCCGAAATGGTGCGGGACGAAGAGCAAGAATTGTCGGTTTACAGGAGGAGGGCCTTGGTTCAGGATAAAGAGTGCGATGAGTCCGATATCCAACGCAACTCGGACCAACTCAAGTGCGAGGACAAGGGTGGACCCAGGTCCGACGGCAAAGTCAAATTCGCATATATCGACGAACCGACCCCGGGAAAAAATATTTGCACAGCGTGCGGGCTAACCAAAGAGGGGACGCGTGAGGAATCCGACTGGGCAGATTGACCCGCGTGAATGGCGGAGGGCGAGCTCAGAGATGCGCAGGGACTAAGTTTGACGCATGGAAGAAGCACCGCCAAGAAATGAGCCTTGGCCTGGGCTTGCTGGAAGTGCCGAGACGCGAATGTGCGAAAAAAAGTGCGAAGGTCCGAAATGTCCGTAGCGTCGGCCGGAAGCTCCACTTGAACGGGCCACACTGCCGGTTATGAAGCAGATCTCGCGCATCCCGGAACCCGGGCACGCTCTGTGATTGGATGCTCCACGTTTGAGAGCGTTTGTCTTGGATGGAGTCAGAGACCGTTTTGGTCCAAGTATATATGCTTATTTTGTCATTGCTGCATTGCTACCACGTCTTTTATTAAAGCCCATCTGTTCACCCTCTCCTTTCGTCTTGTCACTCTTCACTCCATCTCTTCCCTAGTTTCATCATATAATCCTTTACTCCCTTTTTTATTTTTATTTTCTCCTCTGAAGACAAGTGTACCAAATCTAGATAGAGGGGAGGCCACGAGGGCCCCTCGCCTAATCAGCTGTCACCATGCAAGGCTCCAACTCCCCAGAGCTGGGGAAGATCCCCGATAGCAAACTCGACCTCAACGATATAGAGCCTGCCGGCGGAGAGAAGACGCCAATTCCCGACACCGACTCGACTGTCATGGAATCTACATCCGAGAAGGGCCATTCCGATGATGGCATCAACCATGAGATGCAAGACCTCGCCCGCCGACTTACAAATGCTTCCCACGCTACACCGGGCGCGCTGTTTCCTCTTCAGAATGAGGGACCGCTTGACCCCAACAGCCCAAACTTTGATGCAAGAAGGTGGGCCAAGGCCTTCTATGAAGTCCGCGCCGGGCTGTCTGATGGGCACTCGCCTCGCACTGCCGGTATCTCTTTTGAGAACCTCAATGTTCATGGCTACGGCTCTGATACAGACTTCCAAAAGAGCGTTGGAAATATTTTCCTCGAGGTTGGAACCCTTGCCAAGAAGCTTCTTCACTCCAAGAAGCGCAAGGTAGATATCTTGCACAATCTCGAGGGTGTCCTCCACAGCGGCGAGATGATGGCCGTGCTGGGACCCCCAGGTTCTGGTTGCTCCACGTTCCTCAAGACCATTGCCGGCGAGACTCACGGTCTCTACGTCGACCAGGGATCGTCTCTCAACTACCAGGGTATTCCTGCGGAGAAAATGTGCACAGAGTTTCGAGGAGAGGCCATCTACACCGCCGAGGTGGATCACCACTTTCCTCACCTCACAGTGGGTGATGCCCTCTACTTTGCGGCGCGGGCGCGATGCCCCAAGAATATCCCCGCCGGGGTGACTCGACGCCAGTACGCTGAACACTTGCGCGATGTGACCATGGCTATGCTTGGTATCTCGCATACCATCAACACCCGCGTTGGTAACGATTTCGTACGAGGTGTCAGTGGAGGTGAGAGGAAGCGAGTTACAATCGCGGAGGCCTCCCTCAGTTATGCATCGCTTCAGTGCTGGGACAACAGTACCCGAGGACTGGACAGTGCCAACGCGCTGGAATTTTGCCGCACGCTTAGAACCCAAGCTGATATCATGGGTTGCACTTCTGCCGTTGCTATTTATCAAGCTTCCCAGGACGCTTATGATGTAAGTACACGATCATCCTGATGAAAACTGGTACCAGAGCTAACGCCTCCTCAAAGGTTTTCGACAAGGTTCTCGTTCTCTACCAGGGACGACAGATCTACTTCGGCAAGACCACCGAAGCCAAGGCCTACTTTGAAGGGCTCGGCTTCGTCTGCCCTGAGCAGCAGACGACGGCCGATTTCCTTACCTCCATGACCAGTGCCGACGAACGTGTCGTGCGACCTGGATGGGAAGGCAAGACCCCAAGATCTCCCGATGAGTTCGCCCAATGCTGGAAGCAGAGCACTGTCAGAGCCCGCTTGATGGAGGAAATCGCCGACTACAATCAGCGTCATCCTCTGGGCGGACAGAATTACAACAAGTTTTTGGAATCGCGCAGAAAGGACCAGGCCAAGATGCAACGCCCGCAGTCCCCATTCACGCTCTCGTACTGGCAGCAGATGAAGCTCTGTCTCTGGCGAAGCTGGGTGATGCTCAAGGGAGACCCCAGCATCATGTTCTCTATGTTGTTCAGTAACATGTTCCAAGCCCTGGTTGTCAGTAGTATCTTCTACAATCTGGGAATGACAACAGAGGACCTCAGGAAGAGATCGATTCTCTTGTTCTTCATCATGCTGATGAATGCCTTCAGCAGCGTTCTTGAAATCATCACGCTCTTTTCCAAGCGCAAGATCGTCGAGAAGCACAGTCGCTACGCTCTTTACCATCCCAGTGCTGAGGCCCTTGCATCTATCGTCATGGACATGCCCTATAAGATTGTCAACTCGCTGTTGACGAATATGACGTTGTATTTTATGGGCAATCTCAACAGGGAGGCGGGTCCGTTCTTTTACTTCTTCCTCATATCCTTCCTGGCTATTCTCTGCATGTCAATGATGTTCCGGTTCATTGGCTCGGTTTCAAAATCCATCCTTCAGGCTTTTGCCCCGTCCTCAATTGTCCTGCTCGCCATTCCCCTCTACACCGGTTTCGTCATCCCGCCATCCTACATGAAGGGCTGGCTTGGCTGGATTCGTTGGATCAACCCTATCTATTATGCCCTGGAAGCTGTCATGATCAACGAGTTCCAGGGCAGAAGTTTTGTGTGCTCCACCCTTGTTCCACAGGGCCCAGGATACAATGGCCCCGGCGAGGCTCCGGTTCAAGCCTGCAATACCTTGGGTGCTATTGCGGGCCAGACTTTGGTTCGCGGCTCAAACTACATCAAGGTGGCTTACAAATACGACGTGTCTCACAAATGGCGCAACTTTGGTATCCTGGTTGCCTTCGTCATCGGTCTTCTGGTTATTCACTTGGTTGCTACCGAGTACGTTGCTTCTGAGCGCTCCAAGGGCGAAGTCTTGGTGTTCCGTCGCAATGCTGCCAACAAGGTGTTTGAGAAGGGGTCAAAGGATGTCGAAGGTGGGCGAGTAGAGGCCAGCGCAACGCAATCTCAGCTTGCTGCTGGCACCCAGACTCCCCCTGCTGGCGGCATGGAGAAGCAGGTTTCCATATTTCACTGGAACAATGTCTGCTATGACATCGAGATTAAGGGAGAGCCGCGCAGAATTCTGGACAATGTTGACGGTTGGGTTAAGCCAGGTACATTGACTGCTCTGATGGTAGGTTGCAGATATTCTTTTCACACCGCTGTTCGGAATGAACCACTAACGATGTCTTAGGGTGCTTCTGGAGCCGGAAAGACGACCCTTCTCGATGTTCTAGCTAGCCGTGTTACCATGGGTGTGGTAACTGGTGAGATGCTTGTCGACGGGAAAATCCGTGATCAATCTTTCCAGCGAAAAACTGGCTATGTGCAGCAGCAAGATCTCCATCTTCACACTTCCACTGTTCGAGAGGCTTTGACTTTCAGTGCCCTTCTCCGCCAATCCGATCGCTACACCAGGGAGGAAAAGCTGCAGTATGTTGATACTGTAATTAACCTCTTGGAAATGGAAGAATACTCTGATGCCATCATCGGTGTCCCCGGCGAAGGTCTCAACGTGGAACAGCGCAAGAGATGTACTATTGGAGTCGAGCTCGCAGCCCGTCCACAGCTTCTTCTTTTCCTTGATGAGCCTACTTCTGGTCTTGACAGCCAGACCTCGTGGTCGATTTGCAATCTGATGGAGAAGCTCACAAAGAACGGCCAGGCTATCCTGTGCACTATTCACCAGCCTTCTGCTATGCTCTTCCAGCGCTTCGATCGACTACTCCTACTGGCAAAGGGAAAGACTATTTACTTTGGCGAGATCGGAAAGAACTCCAAGGTCCTGGTTGATTACTTTACTCGCAATGGAGGCCCAACATGCCCACCTGAGGATAACCCTGCCGAGTACATGTTGCATGCTATCGGTGCTGCTCCCGGAAGTCACACGGATGTTGATTGGCCTGCCGCCTGGCAACAATCTCCCGAGTATCTCGAGGTTCAGGAAGAGCTCAGGAAACTGTCTGGACGCGCTATGCCGGCTGCGGCTGAAGGCGCCAACTCGGATCCTTCCAGCTACATAGAATTTGCCGCGCCCTTTGCCCAACAATTTGCTCAGGTCGGAAAGCGAGTCTTCCAACAGTACTGGCGTAGCCCTGGATACATCTACTCCAAGGTCATCTTGTCTGTTGGTGCTGTGAGTGACTGTCAGACCCGTTTCGTTGTATGCATATATGGCTAACCACTCATTCTACTAGGCTCTGTTCATTGGTCTGTCGTTCCTGAACGCAAAGAATACGCAAACCGGCCTCAACAACCAAATGTTTGGTGTCTTCATGTTCCTTGCCATTTTTGGACAGATTGTTCATCAGATTTTCCCCATGTTTGTTGACCAACGCAAGCTGTACGAGGCTCGCGAGCGGCCCTCAAAGGCATACTCGTGGCAGGCTTTCCTCATTGCCAACGTGCTGGTCGAGATTGCATGGAATTCGGTAAGTGAAATGACGAGAAGGAATTCTCTGCCCTGTTGGGTCGAGATTGCTAACACTCGTGGTAGCTGATGTCTGTTTTGTGCTTCATCTGCTGGTACTTCCCTATCGGCTTGTACCGCAACGCGCGCCCTACTGATGCAGTTGACTCAAGAGGCATTACCATGATGCTTCAGGTTTGGGTTTTCTTGATGTTTGCTAGCACATACGCGCACATGCTCATTTCCGGAATTGAGACGGCTGAAGTTGCCGGGGCTGTCATGAATCTCTTCCTCATCATGATGTTTACGTTCTGCGGGTAAGTCAAATATTTTCCAATTCACTTTTACAGAAATAGTCTAACATGGTCTATGATAGTGTTCTCTCTGGTCCCAAAGACATGCCTGGCTTCTGGATTTTCATGTACAGAGTCAACCCTTTCACGTACGTGATTGAGGGCTTCCTGGGCACGACACTCGCAAACACCTTTGTGACTTGCGACCAAAATGAGCTTGTTCGATTCGATCCACCAAGCGACAAGAGTTGCGGAGACTACATGTCGACATACATCGACAACTTTGGCGGCTACCTCGTCAACCCCAACGCCACATCTGGAAGCGGCGAGCAGTGCATGTACTGCTCCATGTCTGATACCAACACTTTCTTGAAGAATGTGAGCGTCAGCTTTGACCACCGTTGGAGAAACTTTGGACTCATGTGGGTGTACTGCATCTTCAACATCTCTGTCGCCTTCTTCCTGTACTGGCTGGTGCGGGTGCCAAAGAACCGAAAATCGTCAAACTAGACATTAGAACATAGAGTAGACCTTACATTCCTTTCTTCAGACTGTACTTTAAACTTATTACTTTAGGTATCAAATCCGCAATAAGATTGTTGATGGATTTGATCCATTCTCTCTCTGGCTTGGATAATATGATTTCGGAATCTAAATAGCTTATGAGCCATGCGCAACGTACCAATTTCGAAATTTGGTCTACATCCCGATTCTACTTTGAGTACAGTGAAGCAAATTTTGATACGGCTGAGCAAGATTGATCAGGTAGCACCGAGGTTGTAGTCCAGGACAAGTACCGGCTACTTTTATTGCAGTGCCTTTTTGCCACATTGCGTCTACGCTTTTTATTAGACGCTGTGACCAGCTTTATGACTGTCTTCGCCCCTGAGTAGCATTTCATAACTGACGGTATCCAAAACTGGAATACTGGAATCGTTGTTTCGTCCCCCATTCCTCCAAGGCCCTACTCCCATACCCTCCAGTGCTGACCTTGCGAGCCAGAAGTAGGTATCCATATCCAACGCAAGCTGGCGTGACTGTCCGATGGGGGACGCGCGCGAACCTCGAAGCGCCTTTACGGTTGGTTCTAGTAGGAAACTCGCGATAATAATCAATAAGCTTAGCACTATAATGAGCATGAGCTCAAAGAAGCGGAAGTTTTGGTAGCGGTTCGTCGTAACAATCTTCTGATTGTGGCAATACGTTTTGGCTGTGTCGTGGAGAGGGCCGTCAGGAATCTCATCCAGTAGAATATAAATCAGATAAGTCCCGTAAGAATCCTTGCTGGTCAGGTCAATTCTACCGAGGAAGCGCAAAGTGTGAGCCTGTAGTAAAGCTAGGCCGGTTTCGAACCATAGTTGAGCTTCAATTTGCCATTGGTTCGATGGAAGAGGAGCAGAGTCAATTCCTCTAAAGATGTGATCGCTTGCTTGCAGACTTAATAAAACGAAGTCGTATTAGCCCCCGTCATTTTCCTCAATTTTTGTCTGCATTTTTGTTTGCTCACCTGCTGCTCCGAGACTACCCAATCCCACTTTTGCAATGCCATTCAGCCCAATGAGCATCGCGGTGCGATTTGCGGTGGTGATTTGGTTGATATTTAGGCCGAGACTGGGGAGTTGGCGAACTGCTGCAGTCGGGTGCGTGATATTCGTGCAAGCGTTGGTTTCCGAGTTGCAGAACTGAACCTTCTCGGTACACCCCATGGCATTGAAGTAGTTGCTTCCCAGGTAGAATTGAGTTCCAATGGTGGAGTTGTAGACTCTGGATCCGTTTGCCCAGAAGAAGGGGTCGTAAACCGGCGAAGAGTACGCGACGGCATTCTGAAAGACGATGCAAATTGACAGATCCACATTATCAAGATTGAACGGCTCGGCTGCCCAGATTATGGGCTTTGCTATTCCATACCAGAGAAAGCAGCTATTAGGTAAAGAAATCAGCCAATCGTTTGCAGGCGTGAATTGGGAATGATGATGCTGTCTGACCTTGCATGGTAGCCACTTCCGTAGGGCTTGTCGAGTTGTTGAGGGGTGAGAAAGTTGTACTCTTGATTAATCAGATCTGTAAAATTCACGTTCATGAATCCACTTGATTCATCCTGGGAAATGCTGGTGAGGTCGGTAATGTTGACAGGTGCGCATGTGAGCACCTTTCTGAAACCAACTCGGTCGCCAACTGGAGCATTGATTCCTAAATGCGTGTGGGAGTCCAAAACCCCAGAATCCCAAGTCATGGCGACATTGGAAGAGGAGGTGCTGTTCGAGATGCACCTGTTCGTTCCTTTGAACGGACACGACTGGTTTCTGGTCGTGTACGGGAGGCTCCTCATGGGAAACTGGGACTGGGGGTTTAAAATGGACTCGTCATCCGAGTAGAATATCTTGGCATATGCACGCGCACCCATGGCGTCTTGTGCAACCACGCTCAGCGATTCGAAACTGCTATCCAATGAGGCATAGATAGCGGTCCAGTTGAATTGCCAACCGCCACAAGCCACCGGTTCAGCCAAGACGGTCGCGTTTGAGTTCTTGTCCGTCGCAATTCCGGAGATGAAGGTACTTGCAAGCGTGAAGAGAACCAAGCAGAGCGATGCGAGACTGATGATTGGTATCAGCCGCGTACCTACTCGGGATGATGTCCCATCCCAGGCGCGATATAGGAAAAACCCGTCGGTGATGGCTGAAGGCGCCGAAATGCTATTGCGTAGAAGCGCCTGGATCTGAGCATGCGCCGCATCTTGTCGCCTCTTATCTTTGACCCGATACTGATGGAGCGCGTAGGCGATCATGGCCCACAATCTCGTGCCAGCCAGGGACACCAACAGGGCCATGGCGGAGATGAAATAAGCGCCCCATGTTGTTGTGATGGTGAGTGTGTGCTGGTGAACTCCCTCGCGGGAATAGTCTTTCCATAGCCCTGTGTAGACGGATATGTTAGACATGGTGGCGCACAATAATAAGAGCAGAAGGAGGGCGAAAAAGCCAAAACAAACCAGAACTGCTTATGAGTGTCGGCTTTAGACCGCTCAGCTTTAGGGTGCGGGCTCTTGCAGGATCGAGGTTGCACACAATGGGGACTCGAGAGCCATTTCTGCTTTTTGATTGGAGAGGATATGCGCCGGACTCAAGGATTTGCGCGGTAAGCACTCAGCCACAGTTATGCATTATACTCGATTCTGCTTGTTGAGACGTGTGTCGTGGCCGAAAGAGATCCACGTGAGTGGGCTCAAGCGTACCCGATCCCGGAGACTTGACGATACGTTCACGATCTGCATATCTGTCTTGCTTTGGCACAGGAAAGTGAAGATATATCGTCTTTGTAGTTCAGAAGATCATCTCTGGCCGGGGCCACGAAACTCCAAAAACCCACCATTGCGGGGACAGTGTGGGCACCAGCCTTGTTTCCTCTTCAACTATTGGCTGTTTGGGAACATGGGTTCTTGACGCAGTCAGCTTTAGGTTAATCAAGTTAGCACGACAATATTATCGGGCGGTATACGCGGGAAAAAGGCCCAAAATTGTCCAATCCAACCCTAGAGTGGCGGAGGCACTTTGCTCCTATTATTCAAGCTTAATTCCAGATAAAATATCCACTTCTAAATCAAAGAAATCCTAAAATACTGAGATGTAGTCTAATTATCATTTCGGAGTCGCATTGTATACACAAACTACAGGTCTCACGTGGTAAAATACCGCGTCCTATCCTTCTGTCTTCTAGACAAATCTCGACAAACCGGTAGCCTTTGTTGCAAGCTGCTTGATGCGTTGACCACTGGTCATCTCAAAAATGGAGCCATCTGCGCCAGTCTCTTTGTCCATCCATGTACGCAGCTTTACAGCCACGAGCGAGTCAACGCTGTACGTATACATGTGCCTTTCTGGATCCAACTCGGCGATTTAATAGCTGAGAATATTTGTCAACTTCTCCAATATGGTGGCGAAGATGATTTTCTCGGCCTCTCGCTGTGACTTTACGACAGAGAGAAACCAAGTGACCGCTTGTCGTTTACTTTCTCCGTGGCTTGTCTATTAGCTCCAGCACTGTTCAGAACCAGATGATTAAATCTCGCTTCATGCTGCCAGGCCGGCTGGATAGCGCCCCCAGCCGCAGAGTATTTTGGAAGCTAGACTCTCGGCATAGTTTGGCTGTGCATCTCATTTATGACCCTGCCTTCCCCTGGAGGCCGGCAGTAGTAGTCCAGAGCAGCCATGAGTTCCGCAGCCGTCAGATGCGACCAGCCGATGGAGACAAGGTATTCTACCAGCTTTAAAAGATCAGAGATCATGCCTGCTTCATACATCATGGGCAGATTCAGTGCGACAGAATCGTGGCCACGAGACGATAGAGATCGTGCCAATACATCTTGGTATGCGTTTCCAGCAGCGTAATTGGACTGGAAGGGGTTGCCAAAGATGCCACTCATAGACGAAAGCATTGTGAAGAAGTCGAGGGTGGAATCAGGATTCGTCGCTGTGAGAATTTCCCACAGGTTCCGGGTCCCAGAGACTTTGACATCTAGCGCTGTCTGCCACTCATTGACTGTCATTTCGCTAAAGGAATTGTCCTAATAACACAAATGTTTCATCAATATACTTTTGTGCAACGTATGACTTGCTTCATTAATGTATGAGAAGACTTACACAAAAGATTGCTGATACTTGGATACATCCACGCACCGGCGGCATGTTGGAGAAGCAAGAAGTAACCAAGCGTCGTAAGTCTTCCTTATCGGTGATATCACAATGATGAGCACAGAATTTTACCGCCTTCTGTTCCAATTCTGCAACAAGCTTCCTGACATCTTCTCTCACGGGCGCCTTGAAGTCACAATCGAGTTCTTGGCACCTTGTCTTACTGCCCGCCGGATTATCTCCCGCCCAACGCCCTCAAAGCCACCAGAAATGACATAGGTTGCGTCAGGAGAAAAAGAAGGGACAGGTTTGGGCAACTGGGTAACTGAGACGATATTATCGCCGTGAGGTTCAATGACAAGCTTTCCGATGTGCTAGCCAGATTGCATGTGACGGAGGGCATCTTAAATCCGAGAAATAGGGTGGACAACAATAGGTGTTGTTCATTTGAGCTACGGTTTGAGTAAAATGTCCATGGTCCGCGCGAAGAGATCTTCTAGCCGGCCCATGTCGGTTTGTTGCATATAGTTGAGTTCAATGGCCTCGAATCTTGCACCCCGAGCGAACGATGCCACCAATATCCGGGCTCGTGCCTCGATGTCGGCTAGCCCAATCTCGTCAAAACGTCCAAACGGTGCAACGCACTCCCATATGGCCCGTAGAAGGTCTCCAGAAAGGCTATTGATGACAATGTCGACGCCGCGCCCAGCGGTCATTGCCATGATCCCCGCCTTGAAACCCAAGTTATGGCTTGAGAGAATGTGATCATGCCGAAGCCATTACGTCTCCTCAAGAAAGTCGCGTTTATCTAGGCTACTAACTGTGGCAAATATTTCGGCGCCCTCACGCTGGGCTAGCTGGATTGCGGTCTGCCCGACACCACCGGCGGCCGCATGAATTAGAATTGTTGACTTTATCCTTCTGGCCACTCGCTTGTCTAGGTCCCCAATTGTTACACTTGTTTTTATACATGCACATTGTATTTGAACGCGCTTTTGATTCGTTGATTAAGGAAACTAGCCTTCTACTTTTTGAGACTTTGCAGTGGCACGAGCAGCGGCTACTGCCTCTGCCTCTCATCTCTCCGCACCTCCATCTTATACACGGTCTCGATCCTGCGTCTGATGCCATTTATCCACCTGTTTTGCTGCGGCTTGCAGATCTCTTGAGCAAACTCCTGCTGCATCCTTGTCCCTCTGAGTTCAAGTTTATTGAGGAACACTCATGCTTGATTTCGAGAGAGTGCCCAGGCTCGGGAAATATGATGCATCTGCCGTTATTCGATCTAAAACGGTAAAATCTACTGTACTTGGGGAATACCTGTGGCCAGGTTCACGTAGCCGGGGTCGTGTAGCTTTCCAAGAGGGCATCCACCCTACACAGAATGAACAACGCGCTATTCAGGATTACTGTCGGGTTTGGTGTCATAGGTCACAGATATTTGACATTGACCCTCACCATGACTAGCAAGACCTATGCCTCTATAGATAGATGCTTGTTAGATTGGAAATTTCATTTGAGAATCACGTTTCAGATACTGAACGTATTGCAGTGAGCCGTGCTCCCACACATTCATAATCTCGTCGGCATTGTACTCTGTCTCTCAATTGCACAGCCAGTTGGGATCATCAGTGGTCATGGGGCCATTTCCCAAAAGCTGACTCGCAATAGGTATAGGATGTCGCATTAGGGCATTTGCGACTTGCGTTGACGAAAAAGCTGACAGCGGCCCATAGCGTCCTGGAGATCATACTGTGATATTGTGTCGAAGGTGAGATGAGAGCAAAAAGATAGATTGAATCTTTCTAGATTTAAATATTGCCCGAGTCAAAGGGATGATACCCTCGCCAAAGATGCAACATGAGCTATCGTTCCGGAATCAGACTTATGAAACGTTGTATTGTTCTGAAGTGGATCCTTGAAAAGTGGACTCCGGTGTGGAGGAGCTTAAGTGGTTTCGTTGCCAGATCTCGGAAGCACGCTGCTCCATTATCCTAAAAAGGATACAACCCCATCATGCCAAGTGAAGAGCCCCATCCGCGTCATGACTCGCGTCGTATACACTTCGGAGTCCCATTCCAGTGGCATGATTTGAGCAGACCTAGAACGTTGAGAGGCTAGATAAGTGGAATTGCACAAGGTCTTGGTTGTATTATAGCCCTTCTAATAGCCCCATATTCTACCATCTATGTCTCTTACAATAACTTTGCAATAATAATGAACCCTTTCTCACCAACCAAATGATTCCTGGTGGATCTCTATACTTGGCCCATCCACCTTGATGTGCTTGGCAGCCTCCATGGTGACTACATTGGACAAAGCCAACGGACCACACACGGCGACTAGCACGCGACCGTCTTTTCCGATAGACTCAATCGACTCACCAATAACCGACTCCACCCTTAGCTTCTCATATTTGAGGTCTGGCAGACTGCTAATTGTTTCTGCGTCAGCTGCCTTTTCGTCGAGTGTTCTTTGTAATCTGCCCATGCCCGCTTGCTCCGCCTGTCCCTCTTCAGTGCTTGCATCTTGTACGACCACATCACTGACGAGATTCTCGTTGGATGAGGTGTCTGGCATCTGGTCTGTGACATGCACCGTCAAGGAAACATATGACTGGTGCTGTTTCAACATTTCCAGGTGCTCGGCGAACCAAGTCAAATTCTCTGAGAAAGTGTTAGTGTGAAAATAAACCAAGATGCAGCCTCTTACCTCTTGCTTTAATCGCCCAGATGAACTCAATTTGCCGCTTTGAGTCGGGGCCCAAACGGTCGAGGAGTGTTGCAACGAGGCCGAACGTGAACGTGGCGCCACTGCCGCCAGCAATCAAAACAATCTTATCGTAATGCGAGGGGTCTGGGAAAGAGCCATAAGGTCCATCGAAGGATGCCCGGATGGCAGCGCCTGGCGAAGCAGCTGCATAATCGTGAACCGACTTCGTGAAACCACTGTACGATTTCAGGACGAGTTCTAATCCCGAGTCTGAGTTGGAGACAATGGTGAATGGGTGAGTCTCAAACGGTCGTACTCCGGGGATCCAGACGAAGCAGTGTGAACCAGGCAGGGCCCAAGCAAGTCGTCTCTTGAAGACTATTCGCACACCCCCGTTGGGCAATGGGTAAAGGGAGGCTTTGTTTCCAGGCAGATTGTATAGCAATCTGGATGCTCGAATTATGCGATCAAGGGCCCAAATACCAACAGCCACAAGGATTGCGATGGGGATTTTGTCAACCCAGTTCGGTCGATGGAGTGCAGCGAAGACAGCGGCCAAGATAAAGCCCACAATATGGCTGATGTAGAAAAGCTCATATCCTAGATGTCTCAAAACTCCCAGGCTGAGGATCAGCATGGAAGCTCCTGCTGCGATTCCCTTCCAGTTGTCTGGTTCGATCAGAGTAGCCCATTTACCTCTACCTCCATCCCAGACCAGGTAGCCGATGGCATGCGCAACCATTTGAGCGACCGCAGTATAGCCAACTACTTGGTGGAGGAAGTTGAGCCGGTCGTAAGAGTGATGAGTCAGAATCGCTATCGGGGTGTTCTTTAAGCCAAAGAAGACGGCCAATACCATGTTTGCCGTAGTCATCCTGATTGGCTGTTAGCACTTGAATAGTCGAACTTAGTTGGCATATCTTACCATCCAAATCGGGCTGCAAAGTTACTGGCCTTGCCCGAATGGACATGGACGAAGCAAAATAAGACGTTGAGCCCAAAGTAAACCAACACTAATGCGGCATGCCCCAACGATGGAAATCCCGGGACGGGTCGAGCGGCGTAGCCATTAAGCTTCCTTTTACACGTTAGTCAACAACACCCACCGGCGGGGATAAGGTGCATACCGCGAAAGAGCCTTGCAAAGTTTGGCACCTGGGAAACGACGCCAAGTAGGCGACGAGTGATACTTGTTGGACAGGTATCTCACCCAGTGTGCAATGATGAACAAGACCATGAGACCTGCCAATACACCAGCGTATATTTTCAGGTTCAACTCGTTCATGAGTTGCCGTGCACTGACGGGCTTTGCCCCTTTGCTGCGAGGCTCGATCATGGCAAATGGAACCGTCAAGGCAAACTGTGGATCTGTGGTGGGAACAATGGTCACGGCAGGGGCCCAACGGGAACCAGCACTGTTATATACCAAAACGAAATCTGGTCTCCTTGACGCGAGCAAGCGAGCTCTCGCCAAGAATGGACACAGAGCCCTTGGCATCACGATCCAGTCAACAGGCCCCGATTGCCAACTGCTCGGTTTCCGAGGCTACCCACGCGATAATCCACTTTGCTAAGAGTCACCATGATTCGATTCAGAGGCTAACTCCTCCCTATTCCAGACCACCGGGGCTTCTATCGATGGAACCACCTTTAAAATACCTCATTAAACCGCAGCAATTACGTCGGCGGGCTATTGCAGCCGAAATGTCCGAGGCCCAAAATGGAGGTCCAGTGTCCACCATGGCGCTGATTGATAGCCCGGAGCGTACGAAAACGTGGGGGGGAGGTGGAAAAGCGCAGATCCCAGTCTCCAGATTGTTCGTTTTTTTTCGATGGTAGTCTCAACTGCCAGTGGAGGGGTTCCACACGAGGCTTGGCTGGTATCTAGCTGGAATCAGGTACCACTAATCTGATCCCGATTGATAACTCAAAGCTCCATAAAAAACTGAGCGGGTACTTCGCGTCGTGATCATCCCGGCACTGCTGCAGCTTGGCCTTTTCGCCTTGGCGATGGACACCTCCACCTGCATGGTGTTAGGCGTGCCGAGTGCCGATGTCCTTGGTGTGGCTCCCGGCACGTGGATAGCTTCAAGTCGACTTTTTGTGATCGCAAAAATTCGCAATCCTGAGACGGATGAGCTGATTCAGTCGTCGGGCAATAGAAGGATTTACCTGCTTCTAGCAGAAGGGACTTTGCAAAGGCAGATAAGAGCTCCCGGTCGATTTATTGGGATTTTTGTTGTAGTTGGGTTCCATTGTCAATTCGCCATCGAAGCAATACGGGCTCGGTAAAGTGTACCGAGAAGTGTGAGAAGAGAAGGTCGAACGTGGGGGTCTCGGCAGACTCGCCCGGGACGCAAAAGGACCGGCGTTTTGTTCCCAAAGCGTCGGAGTTTAACACTGACTCAAGACGGCAGTGGTGCGAGCAACCCGGCGCCCGCACACGGATTGGGATAACCAGGTTTCAAAAAAGCACAAAGAATCCTCGTCGATATCCCACGACCCTTGCGATTATGATCCTTGCACTTAAGCTCCTCCCAAAACCGGGTCGCATGGGTACATGCACGCCAAAAAAAAAAAAAAAAAAATATCACGCTAGGTAGGGAAAGGGAACTGGGCCAATAAGCATGTCGCGACCCAAGCAACACCACGTTGCGGCGAAGATGGGCACGCAGGAGGCTGACGATGTGGGCCTTTGCGCGGCGAACCTCCATTCACACGGGCATCGCGGTGCATTTTCCCCGTATCCACATCCTCACACGAGTCCCCCGCTTAGCACGGCGGTCTACATTGGAGAGGCGTATGGGGTCGTAACTCCGATATCGATGCCTCACTCTAATTTAGAGCCTAGGCGAGTTGACAGCGCTGGCTCGCGTTAGGGCCCGAGCTACGGGATTTAGTCGAGGCCTAGGACGGGAGAGGTTACGATGAAACACTAACTATACAAAGGTTGCAATCTGGTGGGGTTAGGCATTAGACGCCCAACGTTTGGCCTGGCCAAGGATCGATTGTTTATGTGGACCGCATCTAACTGCTGGCTATCTGTTGGCTATCTACAATTTCACCGCGACCAAAATAGTTCAAAAGCAATAGGATGATTACTTGGGCTCGTTGGTGGCACCCAAGTTGAGCATTTCCGCCGTTTGAGAGGAGTTCAGAACAATGTTGGCATCTGCATAGGCAGCTTCTTGCTTGCGGCGAATGCGTCCACCAATAATAGGAACCTTAAGCAAAAAGGTAGTGACTTGCTTGCGGAGCGGGAATGTGCCAGTTCGCTCCTCATACAACAAGCCAGCCACAGTGATCATCAGGACGATCCAGTAGACAATGTATCCAATCACTGATCCGTACGTGCCAGTGTTTTGCCAGCCGAGGATGGAGTTGAAGACATCCCATCCATTGTCCGTGTAAGGGTTGCAGCAGTTGACGTGCCAGATTGTATCTCGAATGTTGTAGGAACCCGCACCACTGCCTGACTCGGCGACATCACCACCAACTCGGGCGGCAAAGCTGTGGTATTGCAGCCACCAGATTGCCTTGGAGAACATGCCAGCGGCAATAAGGTAAAGAACGGCAGTTGAGACGGTCAAAAAGATCTGAATGGAGATCATGTTGCCGCCGCGATAGAGGAAGAAGCTAATGATGAGGGCAGCGAGGATGCCACAGACGACTGGCAGAGGGAATGACGACGCAGGAAGACTCAGAGAGACACCGCCGACAAACACCACAGCTTCAATTCCCTCACGAAGGGTGGTAACGAACGGCAGGATAAACATAATGTGCCTTCTCGACCAGTCTCCCAGCCACGCAGACTTCTTCTTCTCAGACTGGGTTCGCTCGGCGATGGATTGAGCAATCTTGACCCGCCACTTATCCTTCATCTTGTTGATCCTGAGCAGTGCAAGACCCATGAAGGAGATGATGATGGTCGCGATCAAGTAAAAGATGCCTTCCCATAGAGCTTCGGAATTGGTCCAAATGTTTTTTCCCAGACCATAGAAGACGCCAATGAATGCGCCACCAATGGCGAGACAGATGAAAACGCCGGAAAAGGCGCCAACCCAGACTTGTCGGACAAGGCGCTTATAGACAGCCCTGTCCTGGTCAGGCCCTCCAAGGCATTGCTTGAGAAAGGAGAGCAGGACCGACAGGATGATGCCCGCCTCGAGACATTCTCGAAAGATGATGAAGAAGATTTGCACGGCAAAGACGCTCTTGGCCATGGTTGGCAGATGGCTTGAGGAGTACGGCAAGTAGACGAAAAAGGATGGGTGGGGGAGACGGTGTGATGATTCGCAGGTGCGGCGAAATGGATTGATATGTGTCTCTGACTATGTTTTTTCCAAGTTTCTTCCGTGTGAGAGAATGTGAACCTCCACGCATGGCTTGACGCCCTTTCGGAGCGCCGACAAACGACCGAGGCTGGCTGCTACGCTAAGATGTCATGAGATAATCAAATCAGATGAGGATCCCAACCGCACCCGGCAATGGTTCATGGGGGGTTATGCATCAATTGCTCCCACATCTTGGGCCCGCGCCGCAGTGGATTTTCCGTGCCGTCTTAGCCGTATTTCCCCAGATCGGTGCATCCAACAGCGAGCCGAGCAACCATACACAGCCCGGAACACATACACACGCTAGAGCTAGAGCTATGGTGCCCCCAATCTTTCCCTGCCGATTGATAAACAAAAAAAAAGCCTCGTCTCAACCATAGAAAATTTTAAATGTTTAGCTTATTTTTACGCAATCTCGGCCGATCCCCTAGCGGGACCGGGCCTCGCGTGGCGTGAGGGCGGTGTTTCGGAATCATTTTTACCAACTCACACACCACACCCTGGAGCCGCTGCTTCGGGCGTTTGTCTTGAACCATGTTAGGCCATTATCAATCGGATCACTCGCATCATATCTGATTAGCAGGTACGGCTAATAAAGACGCATGTCTCATGCAGGTCCTTTGCTCACTGCCACGCATATGAACACCCAGGTCCTCGTATCCGCCACCCTCCAAGCCTTTGGCTCCGTTCACCTCTTCTTGTCACCTTTCCCCCCAAATTCTAACTTTCTCTCCCTTCCAATGGTGAACTTGAGCTGGGTTCGCCGGCTCGGCGTTCTCGCCTTGTCGGCTGCTGGCTGTCAGGCCAAGACGGTCACCTATGACTTCAACGTCACTTGGGTGAATGCCAACCCAGACGGCCTGGGCGCAAGAAAGGTGGTTGGCATCAACAACCAGTGGCCATTGCCCATCATTGAGGTGGATAAGGGTGACAGGCTCGTGGTCAACATGTACAACGGGCTTGGTGACAAGTCATCCTCGATCCATTTCCACGGCATGTTCCAGAATGGCACCAACGAGATGGATGGCCCATCCATGGTCACCCAGTGCCCGGTGCCTCCGGGCTCCAGCATTACCTACAACTTTACTGTTGAGCAGAACGGCACCTATTGGTACCACTGCCACACAGAGTATTGTTACCCCGATGGCTACCGCCAGGCTCTGATCGTGCATGATAGTGATGCATACTTTGCCAACGAGTATGATCACGATCTGACCTTCACCATCTCGGACTGGTACCACGAGCTGATTGAGGATCTTTCCAAAAAGTTCATGTCGCTTTACAACCCCACTGGAGCTGAGCCAATCCCCTCGTCATTCCTCCTCAATGATGCGGTCAACTCCAGCTTCCACGTCGAGCCCAACTCCACATACCTGATCAGGGTGATCAATGTCGGCTCGTTCGTTGGTCAATACTTTTACATCGAGGGCCACTCATTCAAAATCGTGGAAATTGACGGCATCTACACCGAACCAACGGAGGCGTCCATCATCTACCTCTCCACGGCCCAACGGTACACCATCCTCCTGGACACCAAGAACTCAACTGCCAAGAACTATCCAATTGTCACGGTCGCTGACTCGACGCTGTTGGATAAAATCCCGTCGAATCTTCAGCTCAACAACACAAACTGGCTGGAATACAACAAAAACGCCGACCACCCGGAGGCCACCATCAGTGTCTCAGACAGCACGGCACTGGAGCCATTCGACGATCTGAAGCTTGTGCCGTATGATCGCATGACCCTCCTGCCAGAGCCAGATCGCGAAATCGACGTTACCGTGTACATGAACAACCTGATGGACGGAGCCAACTATGCCTTTTTCAACAACATTACCTACACAGCTCCCAAGGTGCCCACCATTTTCACCGTCATGTCCTCCGGGGACCAGGCGGACACGGCCGAGATCTACGGCGACAACACGCACGCCGTGGTGCTCAAGAAGAACGAGGTAGTGCAGATCGTCGTCAACAACGCCGACACGGGCGCGCACCCCTTCCACCTCCACGGCCACCAGTTCCAAGTGATTGAGCGGTCACCGTCGTACGGGCTGTCGTTCTACAGCCTAGCCGACGCCACAGACCCGGTGCCATACGACGCAGCTAATCACACGTCGTTCCCGACGTACCCCGCGAGGCGAGACACGGTGGTTCTTCCGCCCAACGGACACATGGTGCTGCGGTTTGTCGCCGACAACCCAGGCGTGTGGATGTTCCACTGCCACATCGACTGGCACCTGGCCTCGGGCCTGGCCATGCTCTTCATCACGGCGCCCCTGGAGATGCAGAAGAGTCTCAGCATCCCCCGGAACCACTACGACGTGTGCGACGCCGCGGGCGTGCCGTACAAGGGCAACGCGGCTGGCAACACGCAGGACCTCCTGGACCTAACCGGCGAGCCGAGACAGAAGGGCTGGATCCCCGATGGCTTCACGACGCGCGGCATCGTCGCGCTGGTGTTCTGTGTCATCTCAGCCATCCTCGGAATTGGCAGCATCTTTTTGTATGGATTAGCAGACCTCAAGACCAATAGCATCTCGCTTTAGCAAGGGGGAGAGGCGCCCGGTGGAATGAGGAGGGGGTTGCCCGCTGCCCGTGCGGTGAGGAGGAGGAGGAGAAGGAGGCTGTAGCACTGCCACCATCAAGCGAGTAGGGGTGTCAAGTTAGAACAGAGTGGCTTTCTTATTAGTTAATTCCATCATTTTTTGACTTTACCAAGCGGACGGATGTGAGAGACGGAACTGGTTTCCCACACCCACAGGGTGCAGATCAACGTCCATTGACGTGGAAAGCGAGAGCGAATATCTTATCTGTGCAAGTGCATCCTGGTTTTTCTGATCGTTTCATCACGCACAAGGTTCGGCTAGCGGGGGGGGCCAAAAAGTCAGTCTCATCTCGGAACAATTTACCAGCGGCAACATGAGGCACGGCCAAGCCCACACGCCAAAATTAGGGTCGGAGATGGGGCGGAGATACGCGGTGGATAAGGTTGCACCCAGCACCGAACACGAGCATGACGTGGTGAGAGAAGAAGGCAGCAAAGCTGGGTGGTGCGGGCGAGCAGCCAATGGCCGGATTTGGGCTGGCCATGAGTTGGTTGCAACGAGCGCGAGGGGTCAAATCATGAGCCTTCTCGGCGCTACGCGAGCCATGTTTAGCCTACATTCAAGTATGCTTGAATGCCTGATCAAAGCAATCATCAACGTCTAATTTCTAAGCTTCTACAAATGCTACAGCGGCTTGCTAAGTCTCGGCACTGACGCCTCCCGGTCTGTACAAGCGTCACTGTGAGCGAACCGTTTGCGCATATCGCCACCATCCTTGCTCCGACGCCTTATTAGCCATCTCAGAGCATCGCACGATAGTGAGCTTTTGATAGGAACATCTCCAACCATTGAGCTGCCATCCTCCGGAGGACTTCTTTTTTCTTTTCTTTTCTTTTCTTCTTCTTTCGAGCACTCGCCAATGATCCGGTAACTCGAACTTTGGCCTGAATCATGACAAAAAACTCATGCCCGAAAAAAAGGATTCCTACTCGGCCTAATGTCAGTAGTGTGGGGAAGCAGCATTCGTGTCGGTACGTTTGATCTCGCCAGATCTCTTCGCTTTTGGGGGGGGGTTTTTTTTTTCTGAACTGGGAATTTTCCTCTAACCAAGTCAACATTCAGAAATTGTGCCACAACGGTAACGCCCGTCTGGAGAAGATCACCTACCGGAGGGCTTTTGTGTAATGCGTGCGGCCTCTACCTCAAGCTCCGCAACACGCATCGCAAGGTCCCCAAGACACCCAGCAGCAAAACAGTCCCGCCCGTGGAGGATATCGAGTCCTGTGCTTCTTCGTTGATTGACGATGCCAGCTCGAATGATCCCGATGCCTCGGACAAGGAGCCGACGATGGGGACATGCCCAGGAGATGGATTCTGCAACGGAACAGGAGGAACATCAAGTTGCGTGGGATGTCCCGTACTAAACAACCGGCTTTTGAGGGGCGCCACCAAATCACAATCCTCTCATGGCGACAAATCATCGGCTTCAGCAGAGGGTCACGGTGCAAAAAACAGCAGACATGCCGAGGCCCAAGACTCAGTTGGCGAGAGCACATGCCACAACTGCAAAACATCCATCACCTCCATGTGGCGGCGAGACAATAACGGATACAGGATATGCAATCCGTGCGGTTTGTGCACCCAGCACCACCCCCCATCGTTCCTACGCTGACATGTTTTTATTAGGTCTGTTCTACAAGTATCATGGCTACCACAAGTCCAAGTCAGCGCAGCAAAAGTCCACAATCAGACGGAGAAAACGAGTAGCGCCGGCGACACCGCCAGACGACGATGCTCACATCGTCTTTGTCGAGGTGCAGCAGCAGCAGCAGCAGCCGGGGCCGTCTCCCGTCCTAGAAAAGCCAGCTAAAAACGCCTTCCCATCCACCGTCGCAGCTCCGTTCCCCCACAAAAAGCTCATGACAATCGAGCCCGAGCCGGGGATATACTCGAGCATCCCCTTCACCTCATCCATTTTCTCAAACTTCGGGGACCACCAGAAACTTCCCCAGCCCACGCATAACCTGCAGCGGCTCCATGACCGCAATAGTATCGCATCAGGAAGCCCGCACAGAGCGTTGGTATCCTCGCCGCCCCCACGGCCGTCGATAACTTGAAATTTTGTTGGGGCCTTTTTTTTTAATTTTTTTTAATCTTGTTTCGCTTCGTTTTTCATCACAGGGAGAAAAGGGAGGTTTATTTCGCATCATGTTACTTTTAGTGTGTGTGTGTGTGCCTAGACGCGGGCGGGCGGCTACTCGGCAAGAGGGAATTCAAGGGATTGCATGGATATAAGATGACAAAGCCGCACCTGAATCAATTGAAAAAGACATTTTTCGCATGGCATTGACACTATCATGACTTCCAGTAGGCCCAGGTTTCTTTCCCACTGTGAAAATGCGCCAACGCATCTGCCCTCTCCAATCGGCGACTTTCTCACAGTGAGAAAAGATCCCTGTCGCAGCCCTGGTCGGTTGCAGTTCGTTCTAGATGGTCCCACCCTTTCTCTCTCCTCCCCCAGCCCAGGTCCCCATCCTATCGTGTGTATTCCCCACGCCAATCGTGTGCTTCCCGGGATTCCGGCTCTGCTCGTGTGTGCTTACGCCCAGACGTGGTCAGACTGTCTCGCACGCGCCAGAATGATTGCAGCTTGCATAGTGTAGCTTCGAACTAAGTATACTCCCGATGCCCAGTACTAACTATCGGTAATTCGGAACGGTGAAAGTTGTTCTAATCTGTCCTGATGAACTAGTCGCGGTCCCTTTGCCTGACCCCCAGGCTTGGCCCCCCCTCGGCCCAAGGAAAGAAAAAGTTCACAGAGAGAGGCCGCCAACTTTTTGGTCCCTTCAGCTGAAAGCGAAAAAAAAAATCAACTATTTAAACTCATCCAGCCGTCCGTCTCTTTGTGTTTCACGGCCAAGTAGCATCTGGCTTCTTCCCTGGAAGCATCATCCGGAACGACCAGCCCTGCAGCTGATGAACCTCTCTCACAACTTTTGCCAGCCACGACGTCGCAACGATGGGTATCCAAAACTCGCAGCGCTTGGTCTTGAGGATCTCCGTCCCCGCAGCCCACGATTGCTTGGCGTCTTCTTTTTCGCCCATCCGCAGCTGAGCATGGGCGATGGACAAATGAACGATGGAAGCAGCGAAGCCGTGTTTTGCCTTGAAGGTCACGAGCTGCTCCATGTCCTGCAGCACAAACTTCCACCGCTCCAACGCTTCACCCCACTGCAGCTGCTCGTGGGCTATTCGAGCCACGGCCATGAGGGTCCGCATGTGTAGGATTTGGTTGGTAAGGTCATCCAGCTCCAGCGCAACGGCCTCTGACAGCTGGTGAAGAATGGACACCGCAGTGTCCAACTGGCCCTGTCCAATCTTTGCGTCGACCGACGATAACATTAAACGAACATAAGAGCGCCCCGTCCTATCCTTCTCGCCAATCTTGTCCAGTTCCGGCGTGAGGATTTCCATTGCCTTGTCGAATTCTCCGAGCTCGCAATCCATGTCTGCCAGTCTGGAGACGATGAGACGCCGCGTTATGAAATTGGCCGGGACGGTTTTTGCTTCGTTCAGGCGGAGGTACTGATCCAGTGAGCTCTGCGCAGCCCGAAAGTCGCCCACCGACATGAGATATTTCCCGACTGCGCTCTGGAGCCTGAAGGCAACCTCTGATTCCAGACTTGACAGGGGAAGTTGCCCCTCCCAGCCGTAGATGTTGGCAGGGACGTCGTCATCGTAGCGCTTTATCTTGTTATCGATTTGCGATATGTGAAGTCTGCCCCGCAGCGCATGGTCAATGCGAGTAGCGGGCTGTTGGCTCCGTGAGAGGAAATTGCGAATTTTTGTATCCGCTTTCGTTATGTCTCCCTCGAGCCGGTGCACAAAGCTTTGGAACAGTGCAACCGACGCGTGTAGATGATATGGCGTAGATTTGCTTAGGTATAACTTTGCTCGTTCCAGAGCGAGGCGGCGTATGCTGACCGAGTCCCTCTCGGCAAAGTATAGAAGAGTTTCAACCAATTGTATTCTCAGCGAAGGAGCTACTTTCCGTTGATCTATTGTCACCTGCAATAATTTCCAAGCCGCTTTTTTCACTGGTACCGACCTGCATGTTCATTGTAAGCATCAGGGCTGCATGTAGTCCGGATAGGGCTCGTCATACCAATCAGTGTTGCACTCATAGCAAGGTGGGGTAGCAAAGCAAATCAACCTTAATACGAGAACCGATAATTCCTCCAATACCTCCGGCAAGAGAATCTCCTGGAACGATGATTTCAATTCAGAGCTTATGGATAAAGTTATCATCCCGTCATCTAGCGCGCCCTTTGATATACCCGGATGTGTGGCGGCTTCTGCTAAACATGTCTCATCCGATAACAAGTTTATTATATCGACAGGAAGGCCAAAGGTGACTGCCGTGGTAATTTGCATCTCGCCCTCGAGGTTCCAACGCCTCTGGGGCTTGGCTACACTCTGGAGAAGCACCAAGGGTACATCCTTTCCTCCGAGGGCATGTATGAGCAGTGATAGTTTTTCGGACCCGGGAAGGATGTCGCTATAGTCGGAAAAGAGGTTGAGATATGAGGCCGGTAGTGAAGGATCTATAAGCATGATTAATACTGAAGCCCATCGAAAATTATTTCATCCATAGTTGGTGCTTTAATCAGCTAGCTCAAAATAATCAAGCTTGATCAAACGCAGTGGTTGTCTCGCATAAAACTGGGCAAAAGAGAGAACGGATATACTAACCGTCGAGCTGGGTTAAAAGCAACCGTTGGACAAAGCTATTATAGTCCGACTCCTCGGGCCGGATGGATTTGAGGTGGTTGAAAATTTGTTCATCATCTATATTAATATACCTCTCGTAGCTGCATCACGTTAGGATTGCAGGCTCAGACGTTGCAGAATCACCACTTACGTCGAGGCGGGGATGTCTAGTGGCAGCCAGAATATTGACCCAATGCTGCCCAGCTTACGTGCCATTTTGATGTACTTCCTGCCAGCGTAACGCAGGTCGGTATAGTTCTGGCCATCGACAAAGCGAGAGATCTGAGGGGGCATCGCGGCTTCAGGATCCAGGCGGGACCTGAGGAAGATGGCCATGCAGACCAGACGCCTTCGCAACTCGGCATGGACATTATCATCCGAGGGAAGCCAGAAAGCCTCGATGTTGTCTTTAAATCTCTCAAAGACGGCATCTATGCGTGCCGTGTCGATGGTCTGGATGGAGAGGACCTTTATGGTCCGGTGATTACTTGGCGTGATGTGATACTGGAGGTCGCGGGCAACGGATTTCGACTTGGAGAGAATGGACCACACGGCCGTCAAGTGTTGGTTGAGCGAAGGCGTGAGGTTCTTAGCCTTGGCCTCATCGAAGTCGCTCGCCAGATGGCGGATCGCACTGCAGAGACACGGCTCCATAGAGACTGCCATGAACAACATCGATTTCTGAGGATGTGGAAATGGGCGCCAAGGCCGGTGCTTAAGTGATAGCGCCACCCCAACCTCGGTGAGGCTGTGCAACTACCAATGATGAGCGTAATTTAGGCCTTGAACAATGCGTCGAAATATTAATCCGGCCCGTGTAACTTGTGTCGACCTGATTACGTCAAGAGGAATAAAACCGACACCCCAAGTATGAGTATACCGTTTCCAATGAGGGCTGCGTAGTGAGCGGCTGTTCAGTTGCCGACTGGTCGGTTATCGTCATTTATCGATGATACAAGTCGAGGCTGAGAGTCGTGGCCAGCGACAGAATTCGCAAGCCAGACGGGAGGCTTTTTCTTGCTCAAGCCCGACTGGTCCGACTAACAACGAGGCTTGATAAATTAGGCCTGTGTAACCGAAAGCTTGGCATTCTTAATCCTTTGCCCGTTATTGACTAAGAAAGCGCGTGTCCATCAAGATCTCGATTTCTGAATCAAGGCTGTTCCTTGTCTCCGAACGACGGATGAACACCATCTCCACGTCCGAAGCATTCGCCCCCCTCCCGCGGCCCCGGTCGGCTCCCGGAAGCCGAGCGCACGGAACCACCAACAAAGTCTTCTAGAATGAACAAGGAGATCGTCGGGAGTCCGGTTTTAACGAACGTCTCCACCGCACATGGCCAGCCATCACGATCGCATTGGCTTCGGGGAATCCTCCCGCGCACAATGCCAAGACCGCCCTATTCCCGTCTGCCGAGCTACCGAATAAGCTGGTTTCTTGATTTGACCAATGTATATCGTCAGGGTAGGTTGGTGATATTTTTGGAATGGATGAAGCACCATTTGGGAAAGAAAAGAAGGTTACATCCATCGGATGTTTCAACCTGACCAAGGGAAAAGAGAAATCGCCTCCGGCACACGCCTTGCGCTAACTCATGCCCTCTGTCTTCTCTCCCCCTTACCTCCTCGCGCCCTACGCCTACACCTATGCCTCGGGCTTCCCTAAGCATCCGCTTAGGTAGCTGGTTTACCCGCTTAGGTAGCCGGTTTGAAGACATCTGGACTTGAACGTACGTGCGTAGTGTCAAGCGTGGCGTTGCTTTAAAGCCTGATCCACCCCTACCAGCCCGTATAGACGCGTAAGCTACGCGGAGTTACTCGGATTACGCACGAAGGCGCTGTCTATACGGCCCAGAGGTGCAAGAAGCAAGCTTAGGCTTCTATATGCTCTGACTTGCCCTGTAACCTGGTGTTGCGGAGAGGCGCCATGGTTGCACCAATCACGGCGACAGCATTGATGGGTCCCGGCGTTCTAGACGCATCCCTCACTGTGAGAAAAGCACCGGTGCCATTGCGCGATCCACTTGGCACATGGCTCCCCACACTTGGTTTTCGGATTTGGCTCGCAAATACGAGGCCCCTGGACATGGCGCCTACGCACGGGAACCAACGCGTGCGGGTCTATACCCTGCTTGGCACATTGATCGACCACGCCCTCCTGCCCAAACAACCACAACCACCCCCCTGGCCGTTTATGAGGAGGTTTTTTCTACAGGCAGCCGTGATAGTGGCCGTTAGCTTGCATCCAATCCATGGTCATGGCTGGCGGAGGGCCGAGCTGGTGGTGGCGGAGCAGTCGAGGACGCGTAACGATGGTTGTTGAGCCTCAAAGCTTAGCATAGCTTAGTCGACTTTAACGCAAAGTCTCGTGTCATGCCCCCTCCTCCTATGCCGTCAGTGATCAGAGCTTTTCGGATGGCAACCGCCCACGAGAGCCAAGAGATGCACCCCGCGGGGAATCTATCAGGCGATCGGAATCGAATTCCTCTGCACTCAAACGCCTAACCCCTACCTACCTCCTCGCTCAATTCGCATCATTCGTTTTGTTTCGGCTAGCTGACGTGTGAGCTTGGGCACAGCCTCCCACTTGTCTCACTTGCGAGAATAACCCTAAACATAGACATATGCAGGCAAAAGCTTGATCCGTTGGGGACCAGACACAGACCATCATGCAATGAGAGTGGGTTCCTCTCCTCTCGTCCATTGTCCGACGGATGATAGCTCAACCGAGTAGCTTTACCCTCCCATTCGATTACCTAGGCCATGATACGGCTGGCCGCACGCCCCAATAGCGCTGTCCCTGGTCCCTTTTTTCCCCTTATGTGTCTGGGCGTCGGAATTAATGAATTGTCAGATGCACTCCGATGCCCCCCTTGCCCCCCTTGTCCTATCATCAGAATTGGATTTACCTGCCGAAAAGCACAAACGGAGCTCTAGTAGCGAGCATAGCCACAGTCAAACACCCCGTCGCAATCAAACTGGCCAGCCACCTCGACGGTGTGCCGGATGATTTAACTGTGACGGCGTTGTAGGCGATCAACCGCCACACACGCGATTTTCCTTGGCTTACTTTACGATACTTTCTTTTTGTTTTTGGTTCCATCATCACAGATAAAAAGAAACGACTCGAGCCTAACTTGCATTCCTTGGACCCAAAGCCTCTATTTGCAGCAGCAGCAACCTTTATTATCCATCCGTAGTCCAGGGTGCAGGCATGCCCTTGTATTACAGGATGAGCGGCTCCTACTCTGGCTCGAAATCGCAAATAGCGCCTCAGCTTGTCTTTTCCTACTTCTTCGACTGGCTTGTCTTGATTGTTGTGGCAGTCGTTGCTACGATTCTGGGGAAGCTCGATCCAAACAAGCGGCCGTTTTCTCTTACAGACCCCGACATCTCGTGCGTCCAACCAAACATACACAGACACACCAATTCTGCCGGCTGGCTGTATCGTGACATTATGAAAGCTAACTTTCTCGGATTCAAAACAGATTCCCCTTTACCAAGCACGAAACGGTACCGCTCTCCCTCCTCCTGGTCCTATGTGCCGCCGTTCCCTTCGTTGCTATCCCTATCGTCGTCCTTGTCCTGGTGCCAGGAAGAACGGCGGCAGCAAGAAACCTGACGAGGCGCCAGCAGTGGATGCAAAAGCTATGGGAGATTCACGTCGGGTGGCTGGGCCTTGCCGTGTCTCTTGTGGCGACGTGGTTTTTCACCCAGTCCATGAAGAACATGTTCGGCAAGCCACGGCCTGACCTGCTAGCCCGGTGCGACCCGGACATTGCCAACATGAGCAAGTACGTCGTCGGAGGCTACGAGAACGGATCGCTATCCGGCCAGCTCGTCTCGGCAAAGATTTGCCGGCAGACTGACTCGGCCAAGCTGAACGATGGCTTCTGCAGCTTTCCCAGTGGACACTCGTCTGCAAGTGCCGCAACGCTGGTGTATCTGACGCTGTTCTTGGCGAGCAAGCTCCGAGTGGCATTCCCAATTCAAACGCCCGTAGAGCGAGCTGGCTCGAACTTGGAGGCGGGGACACAGTCTCCATCGGAGCGGCCATCAAGCGCCGCTGCGTCTCCCATCTACCTGCTCCTTCTTACACTGGTGCCGTTCTCTTTGGCTGTCTTTATCAATGCCTCACGATGGTTTGATTACCGACACCACGGTTTCGACATCTTGTTCGGTTTCTGCATGGGGACCGCCACCTCCATCTACAGCTTCAGAACCTATCACTTGCCCATCTCGAGCGGCGGCGGTTGGGCCTGGGGACCAAGGAGCCTCGCCAGGGCCTTTTGGGCCGGTGTTGGTGTGACAGGCTATGTGGCACATGATGCGGATGATAAGCCTGTCCACGAGGAAGCGTCTCAGCCTCTGGACACTTCCTACCAGTCGCAATACCAGTCCCACGCACCGCCGCACTTCAACACCGACATTGAGATGCATGGAATGCAAAACACATACTCTCGCTAAAAAATAAATAAAAAAAGCTACATCGAGAGGATATCTAACCTGCAGGGATCTTAATGAGCGGTATATAGTCTCGACAGTTGTACCAGGGTCTCTCTGTTACAGCCAAGAGGAGGAGGATCTGAAAACAACCTTTGAAATTAGGTGTGGTGGCAATACAGTGAAGTTGGTATAGGGTATACTGGGTGATTTTAAACTATCGTCTAGCGGCGTTGCGCGATCATAGCTGCAGTCTGTGACTTTTTCTACTAGAAATAACTTGTATAATAATGATTCAATCTGGTCTCTAGCTTCAAACTTTACTTTCATTTACTTTAGTTTGACTAAACAGAAATACTTGTCCTCGAGAAGGAGCCCATGTGCTGATCTAAATTGGGACTGTCGACGACCCTTTTGAGCGGCGGCGGCGGCAGGAACCCAACACGAGCCAGAAATTCGACATTTCTGACAACGGCCACCTGCAGCTTAACAGACGTGCGGCCGTTGATTGGTTCATCACGGCCATCTTGGGCGTTCTGACGCGTGTTCTGGCTCTCAAGCATATGCGCCAGCGGCCAGAGGGGATGTGTCTCCCTTTGGGCCTCCATATCGGCACGGGTTGCCGCGAGCCATTCTGGGCCGCTCTTGGGCTCGAGCGTGTATCCCATGTACCCCAGAATGTCCCAGAAATCCCTCCACGGCATGCCGTCAGTAGCGCACGTCACCGTCGCCGAGGGTTGCAGCGCCGCATTGACAATGTCCGTGGCCATGGTGGCCGCATCGGAGACAGGCAGCCATTCATCGGCCATATCGGCGTTGTAGGCTCCCAGTGTGATGCACGCCAGCGCTAATCGCCAGATGTAATCATCCGAGTTTGCGACGCCCTCGGTTGACGTCCCGATGACCAGGCCTGGGCTCACTATTCCCACGTGGCCCGGTCTAGACCTGTCTCGCAGCGCTGCCCTCCGCACCACGGCCTCGGCCACAAACTTGGTTTGGCTATACCCGTTAGTGAGGAGCCCTGAAGAGAGCTCCTCCGCCACTACCTCCTCCGGTTCGTTCTCGGGTGCCCATTGTCGGCCGCCGGTCACGTAGACGAAGCCAGTGTGCGGCCTGGCCACGGCGTGCTGCAGTAGCGCAACCGTGGAACCCACATTGACAGACTCCAGGTCTCGGAAGCTGCCCCCCCAATGCACCACGGCGCCGTCGTGGATGATGACATCAACGAGATGGCTTCCAGACAGCGCCGAGTAGTGCGCCGGGCCCAGCCCGAGGTGCGGACGCGCCAGGTCACCCTGCCACACCTGCAGCTTGTCAGCGTGGAACTGGGTCCACCACAGTGCCTTTCTCGCGGCGTCGATCACGCGTTCTCTTGCTGAATTTGCTGCTTCGCCCCGCGCAAGTGCAATAACGGTCTGTACCTGCCCGTGCTCTAGCAGCTGTCGCAGGATCTGCGTCCCGATGAAGCCGGTCGAGCCGGTAAGAAGAACGACCCGGCCTTTGCTGTTTCGGGGTGCTACTTTATTACCGCGCTTCGTCACCGATGCTTGCGTTTCGGCAACTATGGCGTCGTGTTTGAGGATTTCGGCCATTAGATTGACCGCGTCTGACTCTGGTGTTGAGACTTGTTCCGACGTGCCGTTCGCGCCGTCAACTGGCAAAGATGATATGGTGTGAGCCAGGGTCCTGATGGTTGTTTCCCTGTCAATCAATTGCCTTATACTGATTTTGACGTCAAATTGTTGGGATACAAAATACACTAATGACATTAGGCTGACAGAGTCAAGGCCGCAGGCGTGCAGGGATAAATCTTGGTACCGCCTCTTTTCTGCTGAGTCGTCTGTGCCATTGCATCCCAGACTATCTCGCACCCACAGTGCACACATTGAATAGATTCTTTCAGCTAGCGCATAGGCTGGCTGCTCGGTTTCCGATATTTCGCTGCCCTCAGCGAGAAGATGGTGACCGTTTTGGGATGTGTTGCGGGGTTTTTCTGAAGCGCTAAATTGCGTCGACATACAGAGTTGGTGTAATCTCCGTCGGTCAGTTTTCCCGGTGGGGGTGAGAGGTACTTGTTGAATGGAGAAGAATGCCGTTGGGATCATGTAATTTGGCAATCGCCTTGTGAGTCTGTCCTGAACATCTGGTGTTATTGGGAGTAGGGTAACTCCCGTATTATTTGTCTGGCCATTGTTGCGTCCAATAAATGCTACTAGCATTGTACTTCCATTATCTTCTCTAGTTGGAATGACTTCAGCAATGACCTGATTTGCTTCTGGTACGCAATCTAGCACTGCGCTTTCGACTTCTGCGAGTTCGACTCGTTGACCACGTAATTTGACTTGTGTGTCCTTACGCCCAATAATTGTGAGACCACCATCACTGTTGTATTGAACCAAATCTCCAGTTTTGTAAAGCCGTCGCTTGTGTCTATCAGATTCGCCGGTAGTACCCTCAGTTAGCCATTTCGGTGGTTCGATGAATGCAGTGGCTGTCTTTTCGGGATCATCTAGGTAGCCATCGCCAACTAGCGGGCCTTCTAGAACAAGTTCACCAATGCACCCCGGTGGAAGAAGGTGGGCGTGGTCGTCAGGATCAACAATCCATGTTAAAAGGCCAGCACCTTTTCCGATACTCAGTGCTGCCTCTGGGCTTGACGCATTGGCGTTGATCGTACTCGTAATGGTACATTCGGCGGGACCATACATGTTGATCACGCGTGTCTTGTGCCACCAGCGCTCGATGTCCTTAGCCTGAATCATTTCGCCGCTGAGGATAACTGTGTGAACGCTCGGGACTTGGCTTGGGTCGAGTAGACGAGCGATTGTCGGGGTAAGATCCAAAAAGTTTGCACGTAGAGATGAAATGCTGTCAACCAGCCTTGTCTGGCGATCTTCATCGCTTGGGACGCACAAGCAGCCACCCGAGACAAGCATGCCAAGGGTGCTGAAAATGGATGGATCAAAGCTGTACGAAGAAAAGTCATACACCCTTGACTCCGGGTCAAACCCGTAGTATTCTATTTGATGATGAAGCGCCGAGGAAATGTTTTGATGAGTGATTACTACTCCTTTGGGATTCCCCGTTGTTCCAGAGGTGAAAATGGCGTAGGCAATGGACGAAAGAGCAGGCATGCGCGACTGTTGAGGTAGGTCGCCCAAGTGCATGACGGAGTTGGAGTCGACCACGATTGTATCCTGACACAGCTTCGAGCTCAAAGCTCTGTTTTGGTTTGAGGATACAATTATCCTAGCCTTACATTGCTTAACGATAGCCTGCAGCCGCTGTTCGGGCAAGCTGGGGTCCAGCAACACGAACGCCGCGCCCGCTTGAAGAACCGCGACAATGGCCACCGCCGTCCACATAGACTTTTCAAAACATAGAGGCACAAGCATACCTTCGCCTACTCCAAGGTTACACAATTGTGCGGCTAGCCTGGAAGAAAGGGTAATCAGTTCGAGATATGTCAAATCGCCATTCCAGGCACACACAGCGGGTGCGCTCGGTCGGGAAAGGGCCTGTTGTTCAATCATCTGATGGACATGTTGCTGCGATGGCTGTGGGAGTGATTGGTTCCATCTCCAAATGTCTTGCAGATCACTAGAAGTCATCACCGTGATTTTTTCAACCACGTCATGTGGTTGTGCATGATCAAGCTGATGAGCGACCGACTCTAGTCGCTCCAGGAGCTTCTTCACCATCCACGAGTCAATTACTCCCGAATCGAAACTTGCAGTAAATGCTAAGCCGTCGGCGCTTGGACATACTTCAATCACCAAGGCATTTGTATCGAACCACTGATGTTGATGAACCTCCTGCCACGTCCCGAGTATGTTCCTGGTGGTGCACTGCTGTTGTTCATGTGGCTGAACCACAAGCAGGGTCTGGAAGGCACAAGCCCGCTGGCTGCCCAAGGAAGTTTTTGCAATGCGATGCAATCCCGTTTGCTCAAAGGGTATCATGTCCGTAGCTTGACTCTGGACTGACTCCAGGTACTTGGACACGCTTAGGTCATCGGAGGGCCTGATGCGAATCGGGACTGTTGTGATGGTGGGAGCCACGATAGTACTAATTCCTGGCACAGGCACAGTCCTTCCTGACATTGTCGCACCAAACACGACATCTTTGGAGCCAGACATCTGAGATGCGACCACAGCCCATGCCGCACGAATTAACGTAGATGTTGTCGCCTTTGATGCGCGTTGATGCAGTAAAGTCGAACGGTGCTCTGCTACTGCGTCAACCACTAGGGTTTTGCGGGACACTGGGAGGCTTGGGAACGGCGTGGCTTCGTAACCGGCAAATGCTCCAGCCCAATAGTCGAATGCTTTGGTCTCATCTTGATCTCGAATGTGCTTGATGAAAGTTTGAATCTGAGCACCCTTGCTGATGGGTTCGCCGCGATACGCTCTATTGACCGCATCCAGGATGAGAGGCATGGACCACCCATCATAGAGTGCGTGATGGATTGTCCACACAAAACACAGACCACAGGTGTCTTGGATGAGTGCATAGCGCGCGAGTGGCTCACCGAGACCAACAGTGATATTTCTGTCAGCATGGATATACTGCTCCAGAGAGTTTGCGTGTATCCAGTGAATGTTGGTATCCATAACCACTTGTAGTAGTCCAAGCTGGTTATGATGCACAATTCTGGTTCTCAAGATTGGAATTTCTTGAACCACTTCTTCCCAGGCCTTTCGGAATGCTTGGAGTGAAACATCCGCAGACAGCTTCAATATGGACTGATTCATGTACTCGCCCGCTCTCTTCATCGTCATCGATGAGAGTCCTTCCTGGAGCGGAGTGCAAGGGTACAAATCCTGAATTTCTCCCACTTCGAGACGGTACTGGGATGCAATGTCTTGAACAATTCTGCCCATGTCGTGGCTTCGATCCAGAAGGGCAAAGGGCTGGATTATCTCCTCATTGCCGTTGAGAACACGGGTTCCTTGTCCAGCCAAGTCGCAGAGCCTGGGGTGATTGAAGATGTCTGTTACCGTAATTCTGATCCCAGCTTGATACGCATCGCTCACAGTCCTCATGGCATCAACTGAGTCGCCTCCGAGGCGGAAGAAGTTGTCATCAAGCCCTATTGACGCCGCATCCATCTTGAGAACCCGGCTCCAAATTGCCTGCAGCTGTCTCTCTGTGTTATTGGTTGGTTGCCGCTTTGATGGCTCTACCTTCTGGCCTTCTACCAGTTCTTGAGAAATTGTGACCTTTCCAATCTCTCGTAGGAGCTTCCTATTCATCTTTCCCGAAGGATTCTTTGGTAGTTTTCCCAATGCAATAAAAGACTTTGGTATCATGTACGTTGGTAAGTACTTCGCCAAATAGTCTTCCACTTCCGAAGAGATTGTGATGATTTTAGCATCCGTGGGTTCAGTGACAGCGGCTTCCGACGTCGTCTCTGTCAGCTCAAGGAACGCTACTAGCATTGGACTTGAATCCTCTCCCTGAGGCAAAACAACTTCGGCCACGACTTCTGCTACGTGGCTCATGGATTCCTGTACTCTGCACTCGACTTCCTCAAGTTCAACTCGCTGTCCACGAATTTTGACCTGGGCGTCCTTCCTTCCTACGTAGGAAAGGGTTCCATCTTCATGATACCGGACCAAGTCACCGGTTTTATATAGCCTTCCGTGTCTTCCAGGGTGGTTGGATCCACCCCGTAGCAGCCATACTGGATCCTCGATAAATGATGCAGCCGTCTTTTCAGGCTCGCCCAGGTAACCCTGTCCGATGAGAGGTCCCTCCAGCAACAGCTCACCAACACAACCAGACGGTACAAGCAAATTGTGATCTTCTGGGTCAACAACCCAAGTAACCTGGCCGACACCCTTGCCGATTCTTGGAATCTCGGAGGGGCTAGATGCTTCGTAATTAATTATGCTGACAGGAGTGCACTCGCTCGGGCCGTAAGCATTGAGAATGCGCACCTTGCCCCACCATGGCATAATATCTTTAACACGGCATGCTTCGCCGCCGAAAATGAGGGTGCTCAGTGAGGACATTTTATCTGGGGAGATGATTTGGCTCAAAGAAGGTGTGATGGTCATGGCGTTGGCTCTCAGCGCATTGAAACTTCCAGCCAGGTTATTCTTCCTGTCGTCGTCGCTTGGGATGCAAAGACAACCGCCTGCAGTAAGCGTGATGAATGTGTTCATAATCGTTGCATCGAAGGAATGTGAGGAGAAGTCGAGAACTCTTGACTCTGGAGAGTAGCCAAACGCCTTTGCTTGGTGGTGCAGGGCTGATGCATGGTTGCCGTGGGTGATGGTGATGCCCTTTGGTTCTCCCGTGCTTCCAGACGTGAAGACAACATAGGAAATGGATTCTGGCTTTAAGATGGGTGCCTCTAATCTCTCATCTCTAGCTTTTCTGAGAAGTTCGGGACATACTGTCACGATACCCCAACACATTTGATTGCACAACTCTCGAGTGGCAATAGAAGAGAGGATTAGACGGGAGTTTGTCCGGGCAACGATATTTTGTAGCCGTTCCTTGGGGATGAACGGATCGAGCAGAACGAAGCCATATCCTGCCTTGAGAACTGCCAAGATAGAGACAGTTACCCACATGGACTTTTCGAAACACAACGGAATTATGGAATTTGGCGGAATCTCAAGCTTCTGTAAATACCTGGCTAACTTTGTGGACAGCTTGCCTACTTCGCCATACGTCAGGTCGCCGTCCCAGGCGCATATTGCCGGCATGTGCGGTTGGGATTGAACAAATCTCTCAATCATGTCATGGACAGGGCCGTCGATGGACTCTGGAACGGTTCCATTCCAATGCCAGAGTTGCTGCAAATCTTGCGGCGTGACCATGTGCACATCCTCTAATCTTCGGGTGGAATCCATTGTGTTAATTTGGTTAATGGTGTATTCCAATTGTTTTAATAACTTGGAAACAATCCATGATTCGATAATTGATGAATCAAAACTGGCCGTGATCTCAATGTTTTTGGGACCGAGTTGCATCTCAATCATCAGCGCGTAGGTATTGAACCAATTGGTCTGGTTGTGATACTCCCATTTTCCTATCGCGTCTTGGTCTTCATGCGTCTCTTGAGGTTGGACAACAAGCAACGTTTGGAAGCTGCATGCATGTTGGGCTGCGAGTGAAAGCTTCGCGATGCGATGCATGCCCGACTGTTCAAATGGAATCATTTCGGTCGTCTGTCGTTGCATAGAATCGAGATAATCACCAACGCTCTCTTCTCTAGAGTATTGTATGCGTACTGGAACAGTAGCGATTGTTGGACAAGCCAATTTGTCAATGTCAGTGACAGGAGCGTTTCTACCGGACTGTAGCACTCCAAAGACGACATCGGTAGAATTTGTCATCCTGCCAGCGACCAACGCCCACGAGGCCCTGATAAGACTTGAGGTTGTGATTCCAGCAGAAATTTGGTTGACCTTTGGCATGGTGTGCTTGATGACCTGATCTGCCTGCGGTTCCTTCGTGATGGAGGATCCATTTGACGGAAACATAATTGATTCACAGCCCGCTAATGACTTTCGCCAATACTTCACCATTTCCTCATTATCCTCTTTCGGAATGTGCTGAATGAACGATTGAAACTGAGGTCCTCTTTCGATTTGGTTTCCCAAATATATTTCTCGCACAGCTTTCATGATCAAACCGACTGACCAGCCGTCAAAAAGTGCGTGGTGAACAGTCCACACAAAACTCCGATATCGGTTCCCCTCATCCTTGACAAGCGTATATCTTGTGAGAGGCTGGCCTAGGTCCATGGACTTCTTTCTGTCGGCCTCCAGGTACTCGTTGAGCGCCATGGTTGTGGCCCACTGAATACTTTCCTTCAAGACTACTTGTAACAGACCAATACTTTTATGCTGCACAATTCGTGTTCGGAGGACTGGAAACAGCTCTGTCACTGTCTCCCACGCATTGCAGAAATTTTCAATCGAAAGGTCGGAGGATAGCTCAATCTTAAGCTGCAAGACGTAGTCACCAGAACGTTTAGAGGTGAGGGAAATTAGACCCTCCTGAAGTGGTGTGCAGGGGTATGCGTCCTCTATGACTGAGGGATCTAGGTCGTGCTGGGTTGCCACATCTTCTACGAGCTTAGAAATGTTGTATTTATCACCAAACATAGAGAATGGGGTGGTTTCTTGGTCGGCGGTTCTCGCTTGGCGGAACTGCCGACACAAATCCTCCAACTTGGGATGGCCGAATATGTCCGCCACAGCCAGCTCTAAGCCTGCCTTGCGAGCCTGACTCACAACCTTCATAGCCGCAATGGAACTGCCTCCGATATGAAAGAAGCTATCATCCAGCCCTATAAAATATGGGTCGATGTTGAGTACGTTGCCCCAGATGGTTTGCAGCAGTCGTTCTGTTTCAGACTTTGGCTGCCGTTTTGACGACTGTGCCACGGGCAGGACTTTGGCCTTGTGAGTGAGTGCTCGACAGTCTATTTTGCCATTATCGTTCAGTGGCATTTTATCCAAAATCGTGATTGTTTGAGGAACCATGTAACCAGGTAACTGTGCGTGGATTGACTCATACAGCTCCTTGTGAATCTTTTCCTTCAGTTGCTGTTTCCAGGGCTGAGAGGATAGATGGGCCAGGCGGCTGGACCACTCGTCAAAGGGAAACCTGAACATGGTTCTCGCTTTCCCTCCATATTTGTGAAATACTGCGTCGAGGCTCCCGTACTGAGAGTGCTGTCGAGCCCAGCTGATCTCAACTTGATAACCGGCTTGTTCAGCCAATCTTTCCAGATCGATGGCGGACAGGGAAGGGCAATCTTCAGCCCTTTGACGTGCATTCAACATCCAGTTCTCATCATCGACATTTGTATCCTCGAGCGACTCCAAAATGTACCTCTCCGATATGGTTTTGGAGTAAGGAATATTGCTCACTGCTACAATTGAATCATGTGGAGAGTCTCTAAGAAGTTGCAATAGACCTTCAGAATGTAACCCTCTCTTAGTAAAGTCCAGCCAAGAGTCATCTGGAACTTCATGAACATGGAGAAGATTAAGTTTGCGACGCCTGGCGTGGATAACTGCCGCATAGCGATAGCAGCTCAATTCATTGGTCGCGTCCATCCTCTTGGGCAAGATCTCGACGTGTGCAACGAGATGGGGCAGCCGTTCTGCCAGAGAAGTAAAAAAGGATGGATCTGCAACAAATTCCAGCTCAACATCTTGCCTTTCGGCTATGTATTGTCGCACTTGTTCCTTGGCTGGGCTTTTCCCAAGGATGTAAGTTGACTTTGTCACCTGGAATTGTCTATACATGGCATAGGATCGAATGTCACCGCAAAATACGGTTTGCATCCCTTCTAGCTGGAGCAAATCTTCAATGACCTTGAAGAAGTACTCTTGGCTAGGGAAATATTGTGCCACCGAGTTGATGATGGCAAGATTAGGCTGATGCGACAGCTTCAACCGTCCAATGTCTGCCGCAGAGCCCTTGTACATTTGCAACTTGTTTTCAAGAGATGTGATGGACTTCGCGGCTCGAGTGACGAATTGGACAGCTTCTCTGGAAGGATCAAGGCCAATATAACTTTGAAGACCCTGCGCATTCGCGAGATTGAAAAGAATCATGCCAGTGCCTGAGCCAATTTCGAGGACATTTCCTGGTTCCTGGCCATTAAGAATCGTTCGGATTGTGTCGTCTAGCCATTCATTCATGTCGTCTTCGCCAATGTAGCTCCCATCGTACATGGAAGTCCACCCTGTGAAATCGCGTCCGATCTTTTCGGGCCGAATGCTCTCAATGCCGTTGTAAGTATCCGTGTCAAACAGATTCTCCCACAACTCTGACTCGTCAACGCCATCGTCAGGCGTGGATGCATCCGTTGTTAGGTGCTGATCCTGGTACTCGATTTCTTGGAGAGTGACAAAAGCTAGCAGCTGAGCTGTCTGTTCTGGACCGTAATGCGGCACAACAGTCGCATGGTTGACTAAGGAATTATTGCGAAGAACCTGTTGAATCTCTTCCAATTCGATCCGATGTCCTCTAATCTTGATCTGTCCGTCGATGCGGCCCCAAAACTCCAGCATCTGGTCCACAGGACGGTAACGAGCATAATCGCCAGTCCGGTATGCTCTCATAGTTTCTCCAGCTACTGTTATGGTCACAAATCGATCCGCATTTCGAGTGGGGTCAGTGTAACCTCTCGCTAGACCATCACCAGTTACCACAAGCTCCCCGATGACACCAAGCGGGACGAGGCGCTGTAGAGAATCCATGACATAGGCGCCGGAATTTTGTAGCGGTCTGCCGATGGAGACCCCATTCCCGCAGGCTTCAGTCTTGGGAATGCAGTAAAATGTGCTAAATGTTGTGTTTTCTGTTGGGCCGTATCCGTTTATCAGCTTTCCAGTCATGCACAGTTTGCTAGCAAGACAATCTTCAACATCCAAGCGTTCGCCTCCAACAACCACACACTCCAACTCGGACATTATCTCCGGGCATTGATGTATATACTGTTTGAAAAGAGACGTTGTGAAAAACGCTGTTTGGATGTTTTCGCGTAAGAAAGTGTCGCCTAGCTTCCTCTCGTCCAATAACGAGGGTGTGTCGATGCATACCAACAATCTGCCATTTAAAATTGTGGTGTAAATCTCCCATGTCGCGGCGTCAAATGCGAGGTTGGAGATGTGTGCCATGTTGGCATCGGCGGGAATGTGATTAACCATGCTATTATCTCTTGCCAAACGAACGATGCCACGGTGTTCAACCATGACTCCTTTGGGCTGACCTGTCGATCCGGATGTGAACATGACATATGCAAGGGAGGTCGCAGATGGCTCTGTGCAAATACCCACGCCATTTGACGCATCCTTGCATTGAGCCTGGTTTGACAGCGCTGTTTGTATGCTGACGAGCTCAATATTGTTGATTTGCAAGTTAGGCATGTGGGCTTCGGATCCAATCAAAATAAGCTTTTCTCCATCCACGGATGACAATATCATCTCAATACGCTGGCTAGGCATCTTGGTATCCAAGGGCAAGTAGGCCAAGTTGGCTTTCAAGATACCAAGAAAAGCGATGATTGCCTCGCAAGATCTATTAGCGAAAACGCCAATGAGACTCTCTGGAGCAAATGAGCGGCGCGCTAGCCACTGAGCCAATATGTCTGACTGTTGGTCAAGCTGCCGGTAGGTCAACTCGGCCGCACCGTCTCGCACCGCTATTCTATCAAGATACCAGACGACCTGTTGACGAAAAACGTCAACCACACTAGATTCCCGAGGGTAGTTGGACCTTTCTATCCCAATTGAGCTCATAGTATCAAAGTCTGACACATTTTCACTTGTCAAAGGCAACGAAGTGATGGGCGTCTCGGGGCTTTTGAGACATTGATCAAGGACAGCAAGGAAAGTCGACAGCAGAGTTCGATTTGCTTCGACGTCATACAGATCTCTGGATATCCTGATAAATCCGCCAAGCTCTTTGTCATTTTCGTAAACATGAAACTCGATGTCGAATTTAGACGTCTGATCTGCTGTTGTGATACTTGATTTGCTTGCGTGCAGGGAAAAAATGACACGAACGAGAGGTGAATATGACGTTCCCTTGTCATGCTGCACCTTGGATACTATTGACTCATATGGAAGACTTCTCTCAGAGCATTTGGCCACGGTGGTACCAACTATGGTTGTTAGCTCTTCCAGTGACTCCTCCTCGATCGCAATCCTGATAGGTTGCATCTCGGAAATGGGATTGGCAGTCTTCTCGCTCGCATCCTCATCGTGGCATACATTTAAGCACCCAAAGGTTGCATCAAACTGTCTAGTGAGGCGGAAATGCGAAGCCCTGAAAATGGAGAGAAGGACAGCAAAGGAGCTTCTGTCGTGGCTTTGGCAGAATCTTTGCAGCGACTGACGGAGAAAAGGTTCAACCTTGAACGATTGCACGTCGGTGCGACCAGATAAAGTGGCTGGTTTCGGCTTGTCGTATGGAAAAGTGGCCGCTTGACCTGTTTTGAGATATGAGTTCCAAAACTGGAGCTTTTTTTCATGGGTGAGAAGTCCATCGCGGTTGAAAGGGTTGCTCGCCACTGCGGTACCCATGTTCACGGCTTTGGTCGCCACACGATTAGCGTAGGCGAAAGAGAAGGGAGAGTAATCTTGATTAGGATTTCTGCGCCTATTGGTGCCATCTCATTCTTATGCGGAAAGGAAGCCAAAGAGGAGAGCAGGCTGCTCACGCACGCATGGGCAATAATCGGGAGTTCTGTGCAGTAGCGTGGAATTCAGGTAGGACAGCCGGGAATGTCTGCCGCGGAGAGATGCATACGAAAATCAGGCAGCCCTTTCTTAGCGTAGGCCAGGCTTAGTCAATGACGCACGTCTCAGTTCTTGGAGAATTATTCACACACAAGGCAGCTGGGAGCGCGATTGTTGGCCTGTGGGAAAACGCAGCCGATCAGGCGTGACATGCTGAGACTGTACTGCTTCGGCGCCGCGTCTACGTGCATTCCACCGTGACAAGCTGGTTCATTTTCTGTGACAGCCCACATTTCATGAGCCTGGGGCTTATTACGGCAGGGTATAGACAAACTGACTGTGCTTTCTTTTTTCAAACATCGTTAACCCAATTAAGTTGGTGCACCCATCCGTGGCTGTCGTGCCATCGGCCATGTCAGTGCCGAGTGGCGGGCTCAGCATATCACGAGGCAGTCAGCCCCAAATTGTGACATTCTCGTGGCGTGCATCGGCTGTCAAAGCTGGTGCGCTACCTGAGACGCGGCTCTCGGGAGCGGCTTCAGCGAAAGCGTAGGCGCCGATCGTCCACTCGATTGGCATGTTCGTATACCGGGAGAACTCTCGAAATTCGACCATGCTGGGGGAGCCCTGTACCCGCGATACTTTAACTAGAGATGGTTAGCACAGCAAGCCTCCGCGTAACTGAACGGTTATGATTTGGTAGCCATAGCCCCAAATCCGGGCTATTTCCTATTATAGCTTGGTATGAATGATACCAGTGGTGGTTGCGGCAAGCCACAGACCCACAGCAGAGATGAATCTCGTGAGTTCTTCCGGTATCGTACGGGTGATTACAAAATAAGCTTGTGAAACGAATTAAAAATATCCTCGTGTCGGGCGCTGTTAATTATGCATACTTTTTTGCGGCTCTGGCAGGGCACGGCTGGCTGGAAATAGTGTTTCGGTTTCGCGTTATGAAATTAACTTGGTCTTGGTCCGATTCGCCCCGCTGCAGTGTTCTATTCCTTTCTTCTAACCTTGGCATCCTACGTAAGTTTCTTGACTTCGTGGTCTCCATGCGGCAATGGCTCATTCAACCTTCAAACGCAGGTGACTGCGAGGTGAGTAGTGGAACTTGCATTCCCCATCAAAGACATTGGCAAGCCGCCACCGGGTTGGCCCTGGACTATCCAGCCACACCTCGGAGCAATCCACAAATTACGCAATCCCTTGCTCCGTGCAGCAAACCTACTATACGTTAGAATCCGTCCTACGGGCCACGGCTAGCTATGGAGCTAGGCGGAGTACTGCGAGCCGACCCCCTCGAGAACAATCGGCCTTTCGCGTGACCCCTGTATTGTTAAATTGTGCTCTGTACACAGCAAGCTTGTACTAGCGCCTGGATCTGCAAGTGGCCTCTCTAGTGAACGAGGTATTTTCATCTGCATGTAACCTAACCCGGCCGACATGAATCATCTACAATCACGACGGACCAGCCTAGAACAGGTTGTCGCAGAGGCCAGGCATTTCAGATGTAGGCTAGGCGGTCAGGTGAGTCCAATTTAGCCGCAGTCTTGTCTCGGAGCTAGATTGATCAGTGGCTGATCATATCTAGACTGACTCAAGCCGTGCACAGTTAACCGACTTGGCACTCAAGATGCATCACGGGAAGAACCCGGCCAATCACTCGCGTACAAGAATCTCACAAGACTACTTGTCTCACCTAAGCACCATGGTCGGCATCCGCTCTTGCATTCCCCCTTCCGGCTGATTACTCTCGTCTTATGCCTGCCAGCCCAGGACTCAAAATCGCTGCCAATAGCCGTGCGATCAGTGTGCCTTCGGGACATTTCTTGTTTGAGAATGACGGGCCATATCGCCGCCAAGTGAATCATCAAATAGGGGAACGTCAGCACCCACCCAATCTCGGCTTTACTAATTGCCTGGCGGTATTACGACTCTTGCAAAAAAAAAAACAAGGAGGCACATGTTGCCCAGCTCACATTACCTTCTCCCAGTACCATCTGAACACCTTGACTCGGGGCACAAAATGGTTGTAAACTTGGCATTGCCGACATAAGCCAGTGTGACAAATTCAGTGCACTCGTTTGCCTATACAAAAACCATATCTTAGTGCTCACATGTGTGAAATACAAGTCGAGTTGAAAATTCACTGGCTTGATGCCGACGTATGAATCCATCGTAGACATGATACTTATAAGATAGTGCGCTATGACAAGCCACCTAGCAAAGTATTTGTCTGGCTGCTAAATAAATAAAAAGAATAAAGGAAAAGTATCATTTAGTTTTATCCATGTAAGCTATGGAATAACCGATATGGGATATCATGCCGGTTCCTGCTATACCGATAGGCCGATGCACTAACACGCGCATTTCTTAACATGGTGCCTAATAGGATACTGAAATTCTGGTGTTGGGCGTTAGCTGGACGTTAGAGTTGAGCCATTATGAGGCTTTGCTCCCGTGCGGGCCGGATGCGGCAAAGCCATTGTCTAGTGTCGTTTGACTTTGTGCAATAGGAATGCTTTTTTTTTTAACGACAAGGAATTCCGGAATGAGCTAGAGCCTGCACACATACAGTCAAGTCATTACCAAGAAGGCATAGATCTCAATTTTCAGTTTCCGAATGATTAGACTTGTGACAAAATATCTTTTCCTTCGTCCGGGAGAGGCGTTAGGCTTTCGGTGAATGCCAGTTGAGCGGCTCGGGTCGAAGACTCGGACCGAGACTTGCAAGAGTGTTGATATTGCATGAATAGAATTCTGGCACCATTATTATATAGAAGACGAAAGCTGATACTGACAAATATAGGTCTTTTGTGCATCTATCTAATCCTTGGCCCACTGAACATGAGAATGTGGTTGATTCATCCGGCCATCGAGGGTCCCACCCTTTCCACCAAAGAAGTAGGTTCTGCTTGTATCGCTGGGGAAATAACTGCTAAATAACCATGGTGCCTGGACATTAATTGCCAAACCCTGGTCAATACATGCGCAAAATGCATTTGAGACAAGCCGGGTCACAAAGGCAAACGTCAGATCGGAAATTGATGACATTGTGAAGAAGGGCTTCGAATCTGGCATGAACTACATGGTCTATTCTGCCTGCATATAAATTTCTGAAAATTACTAATCACACTACCAAGTGTGCAGTGTGCGGATGATGCTGACGCCATCGCCGGGTTGGAAGCTACCCTGGACCTCGAATCCACAAATGTCGCCATATTGGCCGGCTCTTCAGACTTTCTGGCGAAGACCATGTCGGAAATCCGAGAATCTTTGCTAAAAGCCGGCTTTAAGTTCCAAGAGACACCCTCAGGCATTTTGCGCAAGACGACACTCTTCGGTCAACTTTCCCGGTCCTTGTCGTAGAACTGGGCAAAGAGATGGCGGCATTGACCCAATTCCACAGCGCCGCTTCATCTACCGGTCGACAGCTTTGCGTCTTCAAGTGGACTGGAAACCTCATAAAATGGCACACATGGATATGAGTCTGTGGAAGATGAGCGCTGGTGCACGATTCAAAAAACGGCTGAGCAGGTCGTTGGAACACTGGGCTTGGGCGGTAACGTCGGCTGTGCGCGAGTTGGTTTGCGGCTAAACAAGGCATCGAAGGATGTGTCGGTGATTGGTGTCAGCCCACTCCCTCTATTTTTCTCCCACACCGAAAAAGCATCCGGAGAAGACCTTGTCATTCCGGAGAAGTTCCCTAGCAGGCACGCCGCCCTCATCGAAATGCGCCGCTGGCAACCAAGCAGATGCAAATGAAATAGCATCAGGAGCGCAACAATCACATCGCTGGCGTTTTTATGAATTCTCCGGCAATTACGAGTCAGTGTAGAAAGACTAGGGTCTTCAAAACACGCAGCAGTTCTTGGTTGCTTGGTTCGACTGTTCAGGTACTATTTTAGACGTGGCTTGCGGCGCGGGCGCAGTTAATACTATACTGCATGAAACTGGCGCTTCTGCTGAAGTGACCGGGGTCAAGCTATCCACAGGCATGCTCTAGACAACGTATATTAAAAACTATTGCAAACACCTAATTCGGACTGGACCTATGCAAGAGTTAATTATGGTAAGCCAGATTTGGGCTTTGTTCGGCCGCCATCCATCTAATGGGATGGGATACCGAGGCACTGGTGAGTTCGATCAAATTTTCTGCTTCAGATCACTCCACATTTTGGACCGAGTACATCTCATTAGAGTGCTGTCACGCATCTCCTTGAGCGTGCGAAGCGAGGTCAGCTGTACTCGCTACACATAAACACACGTTATGAGTATTGATTTGCAAAGATTATGACATGCTCTTGGTTGAAACTTAGATCGGCACTTCCGACCTCTCTTCGCAAATTCAAGGAGATGTCGATGTTGGCACTTTTTATCAATTTCGTTTGAAATCGATATTGATGAAAAGTACCTCCAGCTCATCAATGAGGAACATGGGGATTTGGGCTTCAATGCCAGCCACGTCCAGGCCGCTCAGAAATTTGGCGTTCCTTACATCTGGAATTTTGTGTACAACACTAGGACTACGTTATTGGATACGTCAGATGCTGGGTTGAATATTTACGGCAATGACATACGGCTCGAACGAGCATAAACCATGCTGCGCCGTGCTCTTGCAGGAAACCGGCTCGCCCTTATAGCCGAGGAATTCGATTGAGGGTTGCTATTTTTCTTTTCTTTGAGGTTGCATTTGTGGGTATTTCCGAAGGTAGAAATGATCGATGCCCAGTCAACATGTTGCTGCTGCACGTCTCTTTGGTCGGATAAATATCGCGTTGATATCCATTGCCTAGAATGGTACGCTGAGATGAGACACGATGCATCTCACACTAAATTTAGTCGCAGCCAGTAAGCGTATCATCAAAAACGCATCTAAGGCTGATTTGTGCACGCACATATCTGCGTTAAGCTCATGTCGCTTACCCACGCTGCTGCACGTCCTAGAGTCGAAAGGGGAACCAGAAGGAGCCTTACCGGTTTAATTCAAGAACCGTTGACGCGGTTAAACACCCGGAATTTATTCCCTCACTCTGCAATCAAGAAGCTAGGACTGTTCGAACGGCATATGCAAGGTTATGTCAGCCGGTGATAGCTCAAAAGAGCACTTACCGAATAGCTGCAAATCCTGATGCCGATCGGCAGCAATCATCTAAGCTGATTCTGGGGATTTAGATCTTGGATAATCGATATTTGCACAAAAAAGGTTGCATCACTTACTGGCACAGCCCCCAATCTTTGTAAATTGCCAAAGCATAATGGTGGTGAGGCTGCTTGTGGAGGGGCATGATACTTGGCATGAGTTTGTGCGTAGAGGTCTCACCATGAATAATTCCAGTGTTGTTTAATGTAGCGGACTGTCGATTTTAAATAATGGCCTCGTTCCCACTTTGCAACAGTTTCTTTTCTTCTCCATCACCATCGCATTCGAACAACTGCAGCTAAGTTTCTGGCTTCGTTTTCTTTTGTCTCATTTTCTTTCGTATTTTCCTTTGTGGTCGCATTTCCTTTGTCCTTGATTTTTTTTCTCTTTTTCTATTTCCTGGTTATCTAGTGTTGCTTCACACTTACTATGACTTCTAACGCTTTCCTGTCCAAGACAGCTTATGTCTTCTCTGCTTTGAGCATCATTGGTCATGCTGCTGCCGCTCCATTGACTCATAAGTCTGCGCCGCTCATGGCCCCTTCCAACAACTCGATTGATTTGGCCCCTGCTACCAACTACAGCGGAATTGGGACTACCGCGGACCACGGGTTGCTTGACTGGGACAACTTCTATTGGTCTGATGGAAGTGAGTGGACTAAAGATCCCCAGCGATCATCAAATTCTTTTATGAAAGTTCACTAATTGCTATCAGATATCGTTGCGAATGCGTCATGCACTGGCGGAGCAAACCGCAAGATGCTCAACGTTGCTCGCATGGGCGATGATGTCACCAACGTAGACTGTTCCAAGCCTGGAACACTCACCATGACATTCAAGAACTCGGCTGCCATGCAAGCCGCTCAGGGGAACTGGACCTGGTTGGATAACAAAAATCAAAATGCCATGGTGGTTGTTGTTGATGGCGGCAATTGCGGTGGTTCACAGAACCGAAGCCAGTATGAGGTCTACAAGGTCAACTACAACAGCAACACCCTCACAGCCACAATGCCCATCACGCCCAAGACGTGGGACGACTTTCTCACGGACTACAGGTTCAACGTCGCCTCGGGTGTTGTTGGGGCATCTAACACAAGCCTGTCCAAACGACTCTTCGACGGCTCCATCGACCTCACCCACAGCTTTGACACGAACCTAGCTTCCAAAGACATTGGCCCGGTCAACATTGCCTTGGACTGTTCCCCTTGCGCAATATCGGGGGCAATTGACTTCAGCTTCGATGTCGACCCTACGAGCAGTAGCCCTGTCACTGGCACGCTCACGACTAAAAACAACGTGGGGTTCATGATTGGTGCCCGCCTCAAAGCGTCTGGTGCGCTAACGTCCGAGTTGGATTTGGGATCCTTCCCAGTCTTGGAGGCTCCGCTGCCTGGTATTAATGCCGGGAGTTTTTGGCATGATCGGCCTCACCTTAGGGACTATCGTCGATGCTAAGCTCTCGTCGGTGATGGGTGCTATCGAGGCTGACTTCGGCGTCGGTATGGTCATTCCCGATGGCACCAAGTTCGGCCTTGGCGCCCCCTCTAGCCCTTTCACCCCGCAGTTCAGCAAAATTGGTCCAACTCTGAGCGCATCTGTCCAAGTTGGTCTTACATTGACCCCGGCTACGGCCTTGAGTGCCGGTGCCTCGCTCCCTCTCATCGCCGGCGCAACTGCGGGCATTGGCGTCAATGCCCCTGAGTTTGATGCCACACTAACGGCAACAGCTTCTACTGGCGGTGTATGTGGCGAGGCTGATGCAATTGCTGGTGTGCAGCTAGACGTCACCTCCAATGCCGCCCTCGTGGCCTTTGCCGGCAAAGGAAGCCCCACCGACCAGCCCAACGCCATCACCATCCTCCAGACAAGCGTTCCCATGTTCAATGACTGCATCGTTATCACAAAGAATGGTACTCTGGGGGAAACTAACCCAGGAGGTGGTAGCCCAGCAACTCCAAGTCCAAGCGGAGCTGTCCCTTCTGCCGGACCTGCTCCTCCTGCAGGACCTGCCCCTCCTGCCCCTGTTCCAGCTGATGGCAACGATGGACAGCGACCAAAGGTTGGCTCAATCACCTTCACGACAGGCCCTCCTGCTGACATCTTCAACAACAGCGACAATAAAGACGCTACTCCCCTCGACCCCAACCCTGGTGAAGATGGTAATATCGCGGCCATCAATATTGATGCCAACCCCACTATCGCCACCTGCAACATATTTCCGACCTTTGATCCCACCACAAATACATGCCAAGGAGCCCCGATCCTCACTATCGGGGCTGGGACCTCGTAAGTATCTTTCAATTTCTCTGCCTTCATAAGATTCGGCGTTAACAATAATACTAGGCAACCTGTTCCGAATGCAAACACGGAATCCGTTCTTTGCATGATCTGCTCCAAGCTCGGAACTGGTGGCGAACCTGAGAAGTGAGCGAGTTGAGACAGGAAAGTGAAATCACGTTCATTGTTTCTAGAAGTCTTGTTATGAATAAGTGCGAATGCAGCTAGTTGATTACGCCAATAAACCAGGAAATTACTTTCGATTTCCCATGTATGCATTGAATGTGAAGTGGGCTGTCCCCATCATACTTCGCCAGGGTTCAATGCATTCCAAATGTCCCAAGAGTGACTTCTTCTATAACACTGCTTATTCACTATCTGGAAGTTTCATCAGAACCCATAATATGCATCTCCAGGATTAAAACCAACTTTTCATTAGATTCTTCCTTCTTTCAACCTACATGAGAATGAAAAGACGCTCTTTCCCTCCCCGTTAGACCATCTATTATCGCTATGTACTTGAACCCTCCATCAATGTAACTGAAAGGTTGAGTAACAATCTAATGCATTCGGGACAAACATGGGGTGGATTAAAAAGCTACATGAAAAGAGGACGGTTAGCAAAGTCGCAGTTTACTTATTCGTAGCGAACCAAAGCTCAAGCATCAGCGATGCTTTGCTCGCTTCAGACTACAAAGAGAAAATAGGTTTGAGAAAAAAGGGATGCATTGAAATTTTCATGCCTGATTCCGATACTAACAAATTCTTAGGCCTCATGATGGATCTATCCGCAAAACACCATATGGGTAAATCTTTAGGCTTGTACAAATTCATATTCCTCCCAACTGATCCCAGCCACAAAGTCCATTTACAAGTCTTTCTCAGTTCATGCCCCGCCACACTTCTAATCACCTTGTTTCTCTTATTCTAGTCCCACTTATTAAATTGCCTATACATCTCCTTTCTGCAATCCCCAACGGACAAGTCAGAATCACTGAGTTAATTGATCCTTCGGCGATCTTAATGAGCTAGGGCGTCAGATCATTCAGCCCTATTGAAAATCCAATACTGATTTTCTAGGTCTCGGGTCCAAAAAGCATAGACAACAACGAAACTCCGATGATCCTGATGAATAACCTCGTCCTTAAGCACAATTCGGCATTTTTATCGCATGCGTGGACGTTTGAGGGTTTCCATAGTCAATACAAATCTGTCTTGCAGGCGCTAACCGCTGAATCCGGGAGGGATCGGAAATCAATCAAATGGTGGCCCAGCGAGAATCCCCTTGGTAGTCTCAATATCTTGATTGAGGGTATCGTAGTGAAATGGGTTATCGGAAGGTAGCACTCGACAATCACATCTGACCGAGGTTAACTGACACGTCGCGTTCCATAATCCGGTTTGATTGACACGTGCCCTGTTTTATCATGATCCTCGTCCACTCCTTTGTATGACCACACAATTCCCCACTCAGGAACTACGACGTTTAGATTAGTTACCCAGCTTGGCCGTCTGCCATGGGACGTATCCTTTCCTCCGCCTTCTTCGTCGCAAAACCAGGCACCGTCCTTCCGGGGATTGTCGCACGTGGTGGTGCCGTTGGCAGGTTTCATCTTGACAGCTGGGATCATCATCCTGGCGCTGATGCCAACCTCAGCGTCGAGCTGAGCCCACATCAGGTACAAGGTGAAGCCACCAACAGCTACTCTGATTCTTTTTGCGCGTTGACCATTGCCCAAATTGAGGTTGCCGACGGAGTCTTGGAGGTTCAGCGGTGTATTGGGGAAGTACGGCGGAGCAGGAAGATCCCCGGGTGGGACTTCAACAATTCCCTCCTTACGGATCCCATGGAACCTCTCAAGATAGCCGCCTGTGTCGACATCTTTGGCCATGTTGGCTGAGGCCAGGTCAATGCATGCTTTCAGATTGTGAATGATAAGCCGTCGGGGTGCCGCCACACCTTCGAGCCGCTCGGAGAAGCATTGGCGTCCACCCAACAAATCAACATAGCTCGAGTCGATCAAGGTTCAAACAACGATACAAGATTTGAAGATCAATTCGGTGCTCTCGCGAACGTCATGATTGACTTCTGCATTCCGAAACGGTTATCGGTGATCACGACGGAGGATGCCGTGAATGAGCAGCTCGACCGTTACACAGACGCTCTCGCCATCAGGCTATTGAGCAATGTCATGCTGCACGATTTTTCCCACCTCAAGCAGCTGGTCGAAGCCATTGTGGACGGTTACCCTCTTCTTTATCGAATCGATCTTCACAAAAGACTCAGCGACGGTTCTACGGTGAATGGATACTGCAAACCGGGGAATCTTGCAGGCAAGCTGCTGCTGGGGGGGATCACAACACTTGGAAACCCGGACAGCTTTTCACGGCTCTTGCAATACCCGACCAAGGGCTGGTACATTGTGGAGGAGCAGGGCACTGGCACCTTGAAGTATCAAGCGCAAGCTGCTGATCTCGGAACCCCGGGCTGGACCGTGGTCAATGGGAGGTGACAGTGGAGTGGCGATGAATGGCCGAATGAAGATCCTAATTGGACTGATATCACAACGCCTCCCGAAATACCCGCCTTATAGCATGTTGGTTGATCTTTTCAGTAAATCTCAGTTTTTTGGAGTTGATGGATTTATCTCTTGTTATTGCATCAAAAATGCTAAAATATTGATATTTGCGATTTGAGAGCGAAGGAGTCATTCCCGAGTTTCGTAATGTTGGAGGCAGAAGTTTAATGGATCTCTTTGATGAAATACGGGTGTCAAAAACACGCTATGCAGGCACGCTCCTCGCGGACTTACCTCTTTCATATTGTGATATGTAATTTCATAAGTAGTAGCACCACATAGCGCAAAATAGCTATCAAAGATTGTTCCCATTTGCCCATTCGCCGTTTTTTTTGCACGCTATGGCGACACTTGGAATGTAGGATCTCGGGCGCAGGACAATTAGAAGATAAATGTAAGCATATTCCTCTAAAGCTTTATTTCCTATCGTTTGCGATGAGAGGTGGGCCAATAAAGACCGACCTCCCGGTTTGAGAGTGTCAGCTCCTTAAAATTTCCTTGCCTCATTGAGAAGCCGGAAGTTGCGGCTCGAAATTGTGCTTGGCCCTTGCCACTATCTAACCAGGAGAAGAGCCGTAATTCTACTTGTTAAGTGCGATATAGGCTCGTTCTCTCGCACAAATGAGCTTATTGCTCCCCGGAGATTCAGTTTTTCGAAGCAATCGGGCCATAGATTGATCTATGCGAGATAATCCCAGCCATCGAAGCAGCGGTCAGCCGCAGCGATCGTGAGCGTCATGTCCCAACAACACGTTGCGCCAAGGCCACAGGAGCCAATAACAGGCCCATCAAAACCTGCAACCATCCTTGCCCCAACCAATTGATGCGATTGGCTATGTCCTAGAAACAAATGTCCTAGTCCTCAAATGCTCCTATGCGGCGCATCTCGAATCCCCCGCGCGGGGTAAGGTGGAGCACTCAGCCTTGCTTTTTGACCAAAGAGGTATGTGCCTCGGCAACTCGTAGACGCATGGTGTTTTGTTCCCAACAATCGGACATTTCTAGGTCTGGACATGTGTATCTTGGGACATTAGCCCCTTAAAACAGGAATCTCAACAGGAATTGATCGAGACTTTCCACTGCGAATCCAACCTCTCTCACATTCAAGAGCAAGTCACCTATTGGCCAGCCTAACTTGGAATTGCTAGGAAAAGCCACACGTTGAGGAGTTTGCCGAATCCCTCATCCTAGGTTACTGAAGTACGACAAATTCGTGGACAAAGTCAAGACCAGCTGAAGGTTTTCGCACGCCAACCAATTCGCTTTACATCCAACTTCTAGCCTCTCTCGGCTTCTACTATCCACCATGCCAATCAAATCTCGCTGGACAGAGCCTATTCCAAACTGCTCGCTGCAACAATGGATCTTTGGGTCTCCGACCGGACCCGTTCCGGATAGGAAGGCCTTTGTCGACGCTGATCGCCCTGAAACCCACTACGTTACCATGGCGCAGTATCGCCTACTGGCTAAACGTATTGCTCTTGGTCTCAAAGCTAATGGCCTTAAACCTGGCGATCGTGTGCTAGTCTTTTCAGGAAACAACCTCGTATTCCCATGCGTCTTCTTGGGCATCTTGATGGCTGGGGGAGTCTTCACTGGCGCCAACCCGGGTTACGTGGCCCGAGAACTGGCCCATCAGCTTCGAGACAGTGGGGCCGTTTTTATGGTCGCGTTGGAGACCGGCCTCGACACCGCCTTGGATGCGGCCGATCAGGTCGGGCTCGCAAGAAGCAATGTTTTCGTACTTGATAAGGACGCAATCATTCCAGGCCCAAACACTGAGAAATCAGGAAACCCGCTCGGCAACGGTGCTCGTCGATGGACGGAGCTTCTGAGACCGCAGTCCGAAGCAGAGACCTTCGAGTGGACCGAACCTTCTGATGCCCGAAACACCACGTGCTGTCTGAACTATTCATCTGGAACTACTGGCATACCCAAGGGTGCCGAGATTACACACTACAGCTACGTGGCTCACGCTGTGGGAATCATCAAGGTCTTTCGCCTCCGCGATGATTACGAGAAAAATGTCCATACATACAGCGCGCTTTGTTTCCTTCCGCTCTACCATGCATATGGGCAGACTTGGTTCTTGTCCATTTTCCCGCAGCAGGGGATGACCAGCTACTTCATGCCAAGCTTCGATTTCATCAAGCTTCTGACCCACATCCAGACATTTCGCATCACCCATCTCGCTGCGGTACCTCCCATCTACAATGCAATTGTAAAGAACCCAATCGCGAAAAAGTTCGATTACAGCAGCTTGCTGGTCATTGGAAACGGTGCGGCACCTATTGCCCCCGATATTCTGAAGGCAGCGGACAAATTGCTAGCCAAGCCAGGCGTCAAGGTGAGGACGGGCTGGGGCATGACGGAATTGACATGCTCAGCCACGACATGGGACCCTACGAAGGAAGATCGCGGAAGCATCTCTGTTGGCGAGATTATGCCGGACTGTGCATTTAGGCTGGTTGATGCCGACGGCTCTGAAATCACATCTCCTGGTAAGGCCGGCGAGGTGTGGGTTGCTGGCCCAATAGTCATGAAGGGGTATTGGAAGAACCCAAAAGCAACCAATGAGACGATCATTGTGGATGAAAACGGAACTCGGTGGTTACGAACAGGCGACGTTGGCTACGTTGACAAATATGAGACGGGCGCGCTTTTGTATCTGGTGGATCGCATGAAGGAATTAATCAAGGTGAAAGGAAACCAGGTAGCGCCGGCTGAGCTGGAAGCTCTGCTCCTCGAGCGACCAGATGTAACGGATGTCGGAGTCGTCGGCGTGACAATCAAAGGCGAGGAGCTTCCGCGAGCCTATGTTGTGCGCGCGCCAGGCTCCAAGGTGTCAGCAGAAGAAATCAGCAATTGGGTAGAAGGACGAGTCGTCAAGCACAAGCGACTCAAGGGTGGTGTCGTATTTGTCGACGCCATTCCCAAGAATCCGGTGAGTCAGATTGCTTCCATTTATCAAGGCCGGCTCTAACAAATATTAGTCTGGAAAAATCCTACGCAAGGTGCTCCGGGAGAAGGCAAAGCAAGAGGTTGGCGACCGAACCCCTCCGACGTCAAAGTTGTCGTGAGGTGACGTATTTATGAAGCGGCAGGCATTCGGAGGAAGAACAGAATTTGGCTAGTCGTTATTTTTAGTGACAATGAGAGGGTAGACCAGTCCGTGTTAAACCATGGCCGTGAACTCAGCGTCTTTTAGGATTCGCACTGACTCCTCAAAAGTTCACCTGACTCAAGAAAACCATTCCCATCATCCCATCTGTGCCCGCTAAACCATGTCAGCTTGGCTAGGGGGCGGGTGGCGGGAATGCGACCGGCCATGAAGTCTGTGGCGTGACGAACTCTCCCAAGTTGAAGTAAAGATGGATCCGGAACACAAGCTGGGTCCAAGTCGAGATATTCCAACCTAGCTCTCCTTTTTTTCTCGTCTAGATTATCAAAGCGTTTTCACCAGCTCATTTAAACAATTTGAATTTATTTATCTCTTTCTGCGCATCCCAGCCCACGAATATAGGTCATTAATCCCAACGTATCCGCCCTCAACGTTCGACGTTCGGCATTCTTGCAACACACAAGCCACCTCGTCATCTCACGCGCGACACCATTCCGCTCGTTTGCAACGACAATCCGGGGCCGATATCGAACTCCAAGGGCCCATGCATGAAATGCCCAACTTTGGCCGAAGCATAGTACATTCAGCATATGAATCTAACACCACCGATTGAGACTGGTTAGGGTTGGGCAGACAACTACCAGGTGTGGCCAGGGCACGACATGGCAATTAAGGATGACGGAGTCTGGTTCGTTGCCGTCACTTGGGCAATGACAGTGCTTGTGGCCATTTTTGTGGTCATCAGAATATACGCCCGCGTATTTTTGTCGTCATGGCTTGGTTTGGACGACTACGCTTACATCCTCGCATTTGTAAGTAGTCGAGCCAAATTACCTCTATGCTGCTCGTTTTTGACAATACAAGTTAACAGCTCGCAAAGGTATTCCTCATTTTATTCTCTGTTATCATGACGATATCAGCGCATTACGGATTCGGCCAGCACAGTATACCTAATGCCGATGACAAGGCAAACGCCCACTTCTATGAAGGAATTGGCATCAATCTCATCTCCAGCGGCATGATTGTGGCCAAATGCTCGCTTGGCTTCTTTCTCTTGCGAATCGTGCAGGAGCCGTGGCACAAGGCCTGGATTTGGGGAGTCAATTCCCTCCTGATAGCGGCTTCAATTGCGTGCTGCATTGTTTACTGGACACAGTGTAATCCAGTCGCCTTGATTTGGGATCTCAGGGTAAAAGGCGAATGTCCCATCCCATTTGTTCCATCAGCACTCGCTGTCACGTGTAAGCACTCTTTTTTTGCAATACCTTTCGTTCTGCCAAGATTACTAAAATGCACCTCATCCAGCCGTGTGTGTATTTGCCGATTTCTTCTTCGCCGTTTTCCCATGGTTCGTGCTTTGGAAGCTCCAAATGAACAAAAAAGACAAGATCCTAATTTTGATCAGTCTGAGCGCGGGTATAATGTAAGTTTAGTCGTTCCCATATCATCCCGGCTGAATTTAGAGTGCCTATGGAGATATTTGCCGCAGTGCGGGCATATTTGGCATCAAGCGAACGACTGAAATGGGCAAGCTTGCGGATCGAGATTATTTCCTAAGTACCACCCCTCCTACTCAACTCAAATAAAATCCCAGGAATTCTAATTAATGTACTACTCCATCAGCCGCAACCGTGCCAGCCGCGATTTGGTCTGTTGCTGAAATAGTCGTCACCATGATTTGCATCGGAATCCCCGTGTGCTTGCCCTTCTTTAGGCTGATCCACGGAAAGTGGACTTCGAGAGATTCAAACAGTGTCAACGACAATATGAGCGGCGTGCATTTACAACAGAGAAGCGTGCCCAAATCACCTGAAGAAGCCAGGAGGCAGTCCCGCTTGAACAGCCCGGCGGCATTGACGAGTGCTGTTCGCAAACGGGTATCTGCGTGGGACGATCTCGAGGACCCCTCTGATGAAGACTATTTTGCGGAGCCATCGACACCACGCCAGGTTGCGTTTCAGGACCAAAAGAAAGACATGGCGGAATCAAATGTTGTTCCTAAATCACCCTCCTCGTCGACGACCAAATGCGAAGAGCAGCCGGAAGATTGAACCTCATGGTCATGGGCAGTGTACTGCCCAGCTCGGGTAGATATGCAGCCTCGCCAGCTGGGGACTTTTGACCTTGGCGTGTTTTGATGGACATGTTGATGTACAAGTTTCGTGGGTTCCGCCTCTGCAGATTTAATTAAAACACGAGCAGAATGCGGATTTTACCCAGCAAAGTAAAATTCTCCCCAGCCACACTATTCGATCTAGAGCTAATTCTACGACAGTACGAGAACAACCATCTAGCGTGCGAGGATTTGGTAGCAAAGGGATGTAATATATACTGTCGGAGATACCACACACTGGGCTTGGCAGCGGCTCTGCAGGATGCTTTCTGTCGGCAATAGTTCACCAGGCGGCACTATGCCCAAGATTATTATCATCGATGTCGGGGTCCGTTAACGAGGCTGTGGAATCTGAATCGAGCGACGAAGCTGCATCTTATAGTGGGAAAGTCATCACGAGGGGACCGGACGAGGTTCTTGTTCAAGGGCAGGTAGTGGGATCGAATCGACGGCGATTGGGCGAGGTCTTGCGGCGAGTTCGTGTGATTTGCACAGCCAGCTGAAACTTGGGAAGCAAGCCTATCAATACAAAATGTCGAGCAGACGAACTCAGAATAGGCTACGCCAGCTGCTCCAATTAGTATGGTGGAATCTCTCGTAGTCGCCTGTAGCAGCAGCGCTACTTTGAGCTATTCTGGGCGGCACTGGAAGGCGTGGGTCGAGATGACAGCCCTAATCAAAGGCGGGAAGATGACACTGCAGTGCCTCATCCCAGGCCATGTCCCAAACCGTGGCCAACATCTGTTTGACGCGTCGTAGTTGCAAAACTCAAAGCAAAGACGGAAATTCGTCCAAAACATGGTGGAAAATTACCGGGGCGTTATGAGATGATTGATATCAGCGGTAATAGACCAGCGTGCGGAAAACTCGACGTGCCAGGCACTAGCACGCATTGTCGATGTCATTCGTGACATGATAGCGCGCGTAGTGTCAGGCCGTCAATCGCGTTGGCGAGAGGACATCCAGTAAATGAGGTGACTCAGCAATTATTCTATTTTTAGAACGGGGTTATTTCCAGCTCCACCAAAGAATAGGGTAGGTAGAGCGAAAAAAAAATTACTTGAAAACATCTTGCCATCAATTATAGGTACATCAAGCCGTATTTAAATTATATTGTGTTGTTCTAGAGAATATTGATATTGGGGATGAAAGGAGTGAGTGGCCGTGATTGTGTGCACTTCTAAACCACAAGCCTAATCCCACCTAGAGGTTGCGCACTGATTACCACACTTAACACATCTCAGATGCCGATTGTTGCAAATAATCTTTGCGGCAATATCTCAGCAAATGGGGAAAAGTCCCGAAAACCCAAAGAATAGAAATACATTTCTTCGTATTTATTGCTCTTTTCATTGATTAACCGCAATCCCTTGCTCCACTATCGTGATATTCTTTTCCCTTTTTTCCCTGAATAGATTGTTTGATCCTAGACCTGCCTCTTGTCGAGATACAAATCGCATGTCACACTCTCAGGTAATCTCGATCATCTAGCTGAAACACAACAGTCGTCAAAGAATCCAACCGACGGGACCTGGGCCCGGCTTCATGCCCAAATAATGAAACGTGGCTATTTGGTCTTCACGTCAATACAAGAAACTATTTACCTCATTCCGCCAATATGCACGAGCTAAAATCTACATAGGTTCTTCACGCAACCCACTAAAACTCAGCGGGTTAATCTCGCCTGTGAAGTACTGAAGGGCTGCTATAATACTCTTTCGACGACATCGACAGAGGTCTGGGTGCTTGTTTACCTGGAGCTCGCACTTTGGTAACCCGTTCATGAAATTGGGGACTACAAACGCAAGAATCACACAGTTGCAGTTTTTAGAGGCTCTCTTCAGACGCGCTGTCAAATGATGGATTGAGGGGCAACCCGAAGCCGATATTCTTGGGTAAATGGAGGGCGATGCAGAGCGCTCTGGGCCCACAGGGCATTACCTCCCCCGCCGACCGAATTCTACAACCCACAGTATTTCTCGTTGACTGTCCAAGCGGTACTCACTACGGGAACGGGCTCGGTAGTTTGGCTCCAAAATGAATCTCATGTGAGCGGGCTAGTCATGCGAAATGGTGCCAAGACCCGAACTGACCCAAACATCCACACTGGTCGGGACATGGGAACCGAGCGCTTTGAAGCTATGCCGGGATATGATGGGGAGTGGAGAAAAAAAGAATATTGGCTGTTGGTCGTGGCCAGCGCTGAGCAAGGAAGGATGGGCTAAAGTTATCAGCGACTCAGGAGATGTCACTGGTTGCCACTCTTCACCGCTGGCAGGGTGTTGCAATTCCATTATTCAGGTAGGGACATACGTAATCCATCGACATGGGTTTTAGAAGCTTCTTGGCGATAATCTCCTGCGCTTGTAGAGATGTGGCGTCTTTAGGTTGGCCGCTAGCCCAGCACTGGACATTGAGGGAGGCAAACCGGCCTTCGTGGCGTTGGATGTCATGATTGTGGCTAGCCGAGAAGGTAAAAATGCGGCAAGGCCTTAATTTGGTGAGTTCCTTGCTGCACCGGTTTTTGCCACGGGATTGCTATTTCCGCCTCGGGTGACTGGACGGCTTTTTTTTCTGTCGATTTGCGGGAAGACCATCTCAGACTACCATTTTGGAAAATTCGTGATAGCCCTACTGGAAGCACTTGGATAACTCTATCGAGTGGAATTTGCTTGTTGTGTGGAGAGTATTCCAGTATCCTGGCCAAATCCCTGCATTGATCTCGAATCTCGTTGCCCCCGCTGTATATCCCAATGAGCTTTGAACCCCACGCCGCGAATTTTTGACCCAGAATGGCAAATTTTTTATGGCTTGAAGAACACAGACGCTGGAGGAGGGGGAAAAAAGCATGCCGTCCAAGCGTAATTTCCGACAAAGTGGGCGGTTCGGCTGCGCACCAATCACCACGCTAGCTGGAGTGCTGTAGCTGTGGGGTTGATGGTCGATAGCGTAGGAGATGTTAGAGCTGGGACCCGGAGCTAGAGCGAGATCTGCTGGAGGGAAGGGGAGGAGAGCAGCCGCTGCATAGCTCCTGAGGTAGGGTAGGTCGGTTAGTCCGTGCTGGAGGTGGCAGGACGGGGTGGCAGGACGGGTTGAGAAAACTGGTCGCGGCCGAAAGATCGACAAGACAAGACGGGACAAGGGTCTTATTTGGCGGGTGCCGAGGTGAGAACCTACCGCATAGCTGGGTTGTTTATTGTTTTTACCTTTCTCGCGTGGTATAGAATTCCGCCATGCCGCATCTAGTCGCCGGGCACCTAGCTTGAGCAGACTGCTTTGATTGGGCCTCAAGGTCGTTTACCGCACAGCTTATGCCCGGGGAGATGCAGCCTCCCTCATGGTTCGTTCCACTCGAATCTGCAGGGGCTGACTCTTAGCTCGGCCTAATACCCGCCACGAAGAAGAAAGCAACACCAGCTTGTGCTGCATCTGGCCTGGTGCTTCTCAACGCCCCTGAGCGCAGTTGGTTTAGCCCACGAAATTATGCATCTGATGTTGGCGGGAGCATGTTGCGAGTCGTGCCCCGATCTATTGTGAGCGATTGAAACATGCTATAAACTCCCATCAAGCCGCCCTCAGCTGGCTCTAAGCCCTTCATCGCCTCACACTCACTCGTTTTTTGCCCTGGATAGGGACCACACTCATTTATAATTGGTAATTTTTTCGTTGTTTGTTTTGGATTTTACACGCAACAATGCGTTCCACTCATTTGATTGTGGCCGGCCTGGCAGCCCTACCAGGCTCCATGGCCTTGGCTGTGCAAAACATCGAAGATCTTCCAGAGCGCGATATTTGGGGTCCTGAAGGGGATTTGGTTGCTCGTAATCCTCTCGTGTACAATACCCCTATTGTGTCTGCTCCTGCCGTGACCGCATCGGAAGCCCCATACAACGTACCTGTTGTTACCGACACCGACACAGCTCTGCCTCCCGTTGTCACCGACACTGAGAGCCCATACAACACGCCTGTCGTCGTCGACACATCTGTGGCTGTTCCTCCCGTTGTCACTGATACAGCCTTGCCTCCTGTCGATACCGCTTACGACACACCTGTTGTCCCTGTTGTCACCGACACTGACAGCCCATACAACACGCCTATCGTTCCTGTCGTCACTGACACCCCTGTTGCTTCCGTTGTCACCGACACAGCTCTTCCTCCCGTTGACACTCAGACGGTTGTGCCTCCCGTTGATACCCCATACGACACCCCAATTGTTCCTGTTGTCACTGACACGGCCCTTCCTCCGGTTGGTACCCCCTACAACACCCCAGTTGTCACTGATACGGCTCTGCCTCCCGTCGATACTCAGTACGACACACCTGTTGTTCCTGTTGTCACCGATACTGCCCTCCCCCCCGTTGATACTCCTTACAACACACCCATTGTCCCTGTCGTTACTGACACGGAGCTGCCTCCCGTTGTCCCTGTTGTCACGGATACAGCCCTTCCCCCCGTTGACACCCCATACAACACCCCGGTTGTCACTGACACAGCCCTGCCTCCGGTTGACACTCCTTACAACCCACTCGTCATACCTGTGGTCACCGACACGGTGCTGCCTCCCGTTGACACCCCTTACAATACTCCTGTCGTTCCTGTAGTCACGGAAACGGCCCTTTCCCCAGTCGACACTCCTTACAACACACCCGTTGTTCCTGTTGTCACTGATACGGCTTTGCCTCCTGTCGACACTCCTGTTGTCACCGATACCGCTCTTCCCCCAGTCGACACCCCGTACAACATCCCCGTTGTTCCCCCTGTTGTCACCGACACGATTGTCCCTTCTGTTGACACCCCCTACGACGTCCCTGTCGTCACTGACACCATTGTTCCTCCTGCTGTCACGGATACAATCGTTCCTCCCGTCATCATTGATACCAAGGCTACCGGCAGCACCACTGTCAACAGCGTTTACGGCGGCGGTAACAGCGGCGCTTCCAAGGCTCACTCCACCTCGACTGGATTCGTCAAGGCCACTCGTCCCGCTGGACACTATGGCGGCTCGTATGGCGCTCCTACTCAGACGGTTAGCACTATTCACAGCACAACTGCCTATATTGTGACCAAGTGCCCCGCTTATGCCGAGAACTGCCACGAGGGTTATGTGACCACCGAGGTCAAGACCATCTTCACCACTGTCCCCTGCACCGCGTCTGCTCAGGCTACCAAGGGCCCCAAGGCTCCCAAGGCCTCCAAGACCCCTTACACCTTCAAGCCTTACGCCGGTGAGGAGTGCTCCGAGGAGGAGGTTGTCTACGTCAAGGCCCCTTGCTCGTGCAAGGGTGGTGTTACCTATGTTCCCAAGAAGTGCACTGGTGGAAGTTGCAAGGGCGTCACTGTCTACAAGCCCGAGGTTTGCACCGACAAGAAGACCACTGAGGTTGTCTACACCGCTGAGCCTTGCTCTGGAGATGAGTGCGGCGAGGGTGCTGTTGTCTTCAAGCCTGAGGAGGAAACCGAGTCAAGCAGCTACTCTGGCTCTAGCTCTAACAACTACGGCTCCGGCAACAAGAACTATGGTTCTGGCTCCAGCTCCGGCTCTACCTATGGCTCCGGTTCAAGCTCCGGCTCCTCCAGCTACGGCTCGGGCCCTGGATCTGACAGCTACGGTTCTGGTTCCAGCTCTAGCTCCAGCCCCAGCAACTCTGGTTCCGGCTCTGGATCCAGCTCTGGATCTGAGACTTACGGTTCTGGCTCTGGCAACTCGGGCTCCGGGACCTACGGCTCCGGTTCCAGCTCTGGCTCTAACAACAACTCTGGTTCTAGCTCTGGATCTGAGACCTACAGTGCTGGTTCCAACTCTGGCTCCAACAACTACGGCTCTGGCTCCAGCTCTGAGACCTACGGTTCTGGATCTAGCTCTGCTTCTGACAACTATGGCTCTGGCTCTGCTAACTCCGGTTCTGAGACCTATGGTTCCGGCTCTGCCTCTGATTCTAACTCTGGATCCGGCAACTACGGCTCTGGCTCTGGCTCTAGCACTGGTTCTGAGACCTATGGTTCTGGTTCCAGCTCCAGCTCTTCTGGTTCTGGCTCCTCTGGTTCTGAGACTTATGGTGCTGGCTCTGGCAACTCTGGCTCCGGCTCAGAGACCTACGGCTCCGGCTCTAGATCCAGCTCTAACAACTCTGGATCTGGCAGCTATGGTTCTGGCTCTGATGCATCTGGCTCCGGTTACTACAATGGCACCAGCACCTACGGTTCCGGCTCTGGCTCTGGCTCCAACTCTGGCTCCAGCTCCGGAAACTATGGTACTGGTTCTGGTTCAGGCTCTAGCAACTACGGATCTGGCTCCGGCTCCGGCTCCGGCTCTGGCTCTGGCTCCTACGGCCCCGGAAACTACAACGGCACCAAGACCTACGGCTCCGAGTCCCGTTTCACACCTGTCGCCACGCCTAGCTCAGGCTCCGGAAGCTCCGGCTCTGGTTCGGGCTCGGGCTCCAACGGCTACACTGCCTCTTCGTCTTACCCCGTCTCGGGTGCTAGCGGCGTCACCGTTGCCATGGGGTCCGTCCTTGCCGCCTTCTTCTTTGCTCTTATTTAGGAGCCCATTATTTACTTAATATATATACCTTGTAGATGAATGAAATATATTTTTTCTCTTCGCGTTTTTCTTGTCCATCGCCAACATCTCTTTCCATATCATCAGCCCGTGATTGCGTCAGTAATATCGTCTGTCATGCGATATGGTGCCGCCTTTGTCATATTAAGTCGGATTGATGTCTTCTGCTGAAATATCTTAAAACCTCCATTTTCTGTGTTCAAGTGTGATAAGCCTTCATTTATTTGACAGATGAGAGACGAGCGGGTCCTGTGCGGGTCGTGTCCCTAAATGGCGCGGGCATGGCTTGAAGCAGACCAATGAGGGGAGTGTATCAGAGCAGGCCACGAACTGCTCTGCAGCGTATTTTCAAACCCGTCTTGAGCTTTTATGCTTTGGCAGCCTCGTTGGACACTGCTGCGGCAACTCGCAGGAATCAAAGGATGCGATGCACAATGTCCATCATGGCAGGCTCAACCACCATGCCTGGGGATAATAAGTAGGCCCTGTCAGCTCATGATAGGATTGTGACAGGTCGACCGCAGTCTGCTTGATAAGCCTCGTCGGATGAAATGGCGGGCCGACGCAATCTGACGCTACGCTGAGTGGCGTCGCGTGGACAAAATCCAGATGACCTCCGGGTTGCATGAGCTGTAATCTCCCGCTTTTACAGACATGAATGCTCCGTGCAATCTAAAAGCGCCGCTTTGGATCTTATTCGGTATAAGAAATAGGTCTTGGGCATAATCGATCCCAAAAACCATGTTCAGAGCAAAAGGAAGACTCACACCGGTGATTGGGGAGTCGAGATGGCCTCGGGGTGATATCGGTAAGCAACATCTTTGCCTCTTTACGGGAAGATGGCAAAGTCATTTGATAGGGCTGAATCATCTAGAATCCGAGGGCGCGGGCCCTTTCAACGACATACCGTCGATTCCCAGCCTGCCGGACGAAATGTCACTGGGCAAAGATGAGAAGAGGCTTTGGGTTAGGTGGCCACTCGCAGTCTTCATGATGTTGATATATTGGCCGATACTGAAGACTTTGAAGCCCTTTGTCATGCACCCGGCATTTTGCGTGATTCTTTTAATTTCTTTCCTTTTCGTCATTGTTCCCTTGGTGATCGGGTTAACCATGCACCCGGAATTGATATTCCCGACGAACCCGCTGTTCTGAGGATGATTCTGAGATCACTTCAGCTACGGTCGCAAAAGTTCAGTTCTCAAACGGGAGCGCCGATCGCCGACCGGGCGCGGGCGGCGGCTGCGAATCTCGAGTCTTCAGCTCGCATACTCAAAGCGAAGGCTGTGGCATATGCATCCCCCAGAGGTACACATTACGCTTCAAAATAGCATGGGTTTAACCTCTTGTGGAGCTTCTTCACCCACCCGATCATACTGAACATAGCGCCGAGTTCTGAAGGGTTTAATTGCGGCATGACGACACGTGCACCCGACAGAAACAAGTTGGATGCGATACATTTCATCAGCTGTACAGTCTATGAGACAGCGTCGCTGGAAAATTTGTTCATTCCGTGACGAGTTAATGCATGCAGCGACGGCGTATCGTCGCTGACCACGTCGCTGCACTGCTCAAAGTCGCGATACTGAAGATCTCATCGGCCTTTTAGCTATTATTTCAGATTCAACGTTGGAGCTATCTGGGCTGAAAATAACACCATTATAGCAGCATAAGATTAATCGACCCTAAGAACAAAGATGCAAAATTGTATGGCATATTATTAATCTCCCCTTAGAGTCTCAAAAAGTCGTTCCAATATTCCCAATCTAAATAGTTGCCATTCGATCCCTCGTCGATTACCTCAGTAGGAAAAACAAAGGGGAGCTCGGAATTCGGTTCGAATATTTTCGATCTTCTATTACCCAGAAGCTGAATAAACTCCGGAACCACTGGAGTCTCGAGAACGTTACCACCATCGGCCAGCTCTTTTCTGCGCGCCTCCCAAGCCTCAAGAATTAAGCTACCCAGCGCCGAAAAGAAGGTGTTTTCAGTGTTTCCAATCAGCTCAGGGTGGTTTGCGTAAAGATCCTGGAGCAGCTTCCAGGCCAATTCCACCCGTTCTCCCGAGAAGCGCCGCCTCAGTTCGCTGGCCACGTAGATGTAGGCGTCCATCTGGCTCATTGTGGTGAGATGCGTGAGCAAGTGCGGTGAAAATTTGCTCCTTGCGCCCACGTACACCATTTCAAGGGACGTCAGGGCCGACTCAAAGACTATGTCGTTTTCCTCTCGAGTCAGGTACACCTCTCCGCCACTGGCAGCAGCCCGTCCTCGGGGGTGGTGAAGCTTGAAGCGCATCCGAGCAATGGCCAGCTTGGCTATGGTTTGGGTTACGCCTTGAAGAGGGATGCGCTTGTCGCAGTTGCGAAAATACTTTTCCCTGTAAATGGCTTCGAGCTCGTTGATTGCGTCGTCTTCTAGCTCCATCGATGCGTGGCCCTTGGGAGGGCCCTGGCTAATGTTCTTGAAAACCTTGGCGGCGGTAATGGATGACCGGAGCCAGTTGGGAACTTCGTATTTCATCAACACACACATCATCTCCGTCGGGGTGTTGTGCTCTATGGGCGGCTCGGTCATGTCTGGGTGCAAATCTGCGTCGTTGATGTTCAATGGGACGTTGAGATCTCCCAAGTCTGGCAACGGCGGCCGCGTCCCTGGAACGAGAATGCCGCGAGTTCGAGAATCCAACCCAAGTAACAGCCACCAGAGGCGATTTCGCATTTCCTTGTCGAAACAAGATACCTTCGGATCAGTCTTCACGCAGTGCAGACCCATTTTCTGGCCCAGTCTTTTGGCAGCACCCGTCAGAGTCAAAGTCAACTCACATTCCGGGTTTGAGAACAGAAACAGAACAAAAGCCTGCATGACCTCAAAATCTTTAGTTGTAAGAAACTCAGCAGCGACAAGAGCGCGCATAGTTGCACCTCTGTAGCGGGTCATTAAGGTGGCCCTGGATTCGCCAAATGAGGTCTGGCAATCGTCCGAGGATATGGAGGTTACGGCGAGGGTGTAGATGGCAAACAAGGTGGCTGATAGTGGCTGTGGGATTGTGGAAGGATCCCAGCTCGCCTCCATGATGCGCTGCTGCAGAGATGGCACATGCACAATCTTGATGAGTGGATTGACACTGTCCACAAAAATTTGCCAGAGTCGGTACATCAGTCTCGGTTCCGGGTGCAACTCATGAAGTGGAGGCTCGTCTCCAGAGACAACGACCTGGAGGGGTGGTGTTGGATGAAGATAAGGGTCATCTTTATGGCGTAGGCTTTGGATGGGAGGGTGCTTGAGCTATTGCAGTAACCATGTTAGCTCGGTCAGTCAGCGGCCGAGAACAACAAACCTCTGGGCTCAAAGTCGACCACAGGCAACTGCGTGCAATAAGTCAGCCATGATCTAAGTGCTTTCTGTATTGGAAATCTTACAGTTCCTTGGGCCCCGCCATCTCGATTACGGGAACAACCTTTGGGGCCGCATGCCGAATCGCAGGTGATTCTCGGCGAGGACTTGGAGAGACGCTCTGCTTCAGTGGGGCTTCCAACCCGGACGATATCCAGGTATTGGCCAAGGGTGCGAAGTCGATATTGTGCTTGCGCATCAATTCTTCATAAGCAGCAAGGCGATCAACCAGATCGTCTTCGGCAGCTCGCTTGCGTGGTCGAGGCGCGACCGGGGCTTCGTAGGTGCACTCTGCCTGAGCCTTGACGCAGTTGGAGCAGGGCTCAGCTTTGTCGCATTTGACCTTGCGACGGGCGCAAATGGAGCACGCGTTCTTGCGCCGTCCATCGGTGGTTGATGACTGTGTCATGGCGGTGAATGATGCGACACAGACTTGAATTGACGGATGATGCGTCGCGTCTCTAGTCAAGCCTCGCACTCGAGTGATGATGCAGAAGGCGTTGGTCGGGTCTCGGGCCTCGGGGGCTCGGATCCCAGAATGGTCTAGCGCTGGAGCCATGAGTGAGGAGTTCACTACTCCTTGACTCCTTGACTCAATTCCCACTAACCCAAAGTGGATATCTCGGGCCCGAGATCAGCTCGGTCACGACTTTCCGCTGTGATGAAGCAAACTGTCCGACTCGCGTCGTTTGTTAAATAAATCGAGTTTTCACACTCGTCCTAGATTCTTGCCTGACCTCCCCATTCTATTCATCAACTTTCCTTCAATCCCTTGCTCCCACCAAGACTTCTCCACATCCCATATTCAACCTTCAAGACAGAACCATGATCTTCTCTAAGAGAAAACAAGGAGACACGCCTCCATCATCCTTGAAGTCCACGGACAGTGCAAAGACACCAGCCAAAACTTCAACTTCTGTTGAAGATGAGCAGAAGACGTCGCAGGCGAAGAATGCACGTGTCTCGACGGCTGCTGTCGATGACACTGTATACCCATCTGGACTAAAGCTGGGTTTGCTTCTCACGTCGGTCTTTACTAGCATGTTCTTGGTTACTCTTGTGAGTAAATTGACTACTTTTGCATTTACCCAGTGTCTGACAGTATCGCAGGATCGTTTAATCATCACCACCGCGATTCCGCAAATTACCAACGACTTCCACTCTGTCACCGACATCGGCTGGTACGGCTCAGCATACTTCCTGACGACATGCGCCTTTCAACTCCTGTTCGGCAAGATCTACTGCTTGTTTGATATCAAAACCACCTTTCTCTCTTCAATATTTCTGTTCGAAGTCGGATCGGCCGTGTGCGGAGCTGCCCCGACATCCATCGCCTTCATCGTGGGCCGGGCCATTGCAGGTTTGGGCTCAGCAGGTATTTACAGCGGAGCGGTAGGTCACCCAGAGTGAGAATGATCAGGCAGCAAGCAATTTTTCATCTTGATAAACTTGATCAAGCTAGTGAATTGATGAGCTAACTCGTACCCCTGCGTCCCAGATTGTCGTCATCATGCATTCCGTCCCACTGCACAAACGCCCGGTCTACCAAGGCATGTTCGGTGCCGTCTTTGGCCTCTCTTCTGTCGTTGGGCCGCTTCTTGGAGGAGTATTTACCACAAAGGTCAGCTGGAGATGGTGCTTCTACATCAACCTCCCACTGGGCGGCGTCGCCATGCTGGTGGTTTTCTTTCTGCTCAATATTCCCGAGAAAGACTCGACAAAGATCCCTCTCAAGTCCAAGCTTGCACGGCTAGATGTCCTGGGCACCTCAGCCATTATTCCGGGCAGTGTTTGCATCATTCTTGCGCTTCAGTGGGGCGGTCTGACATACGCTGTAAGTTTGAGTCTCCAAGCAGTCATCTTCTTCAAATACTGACCATGTCCCAGTGGGATAGCGGTCGCATGATCGTCCTGCTCATTCTTGGCGGCGTTCTTTTGATCTGCTTTGTTTTGATCCAGGTATTCATGCCAAAGACTGCTACCATTGCTCCGAGAGTCTTTACGCAGCGTAGCATCGTCGCTGGAGCTTTTTCATCTTTGTGCATCGGCTCCCAGCTGAATATCTTTGGTATGTTGGCAACGATTTGCTTCGGAGAATTAAAATGGCTAATGCAGCATAGTGTACTACCTTCCAGTCTGGTTCCAGGCTATCCAGGGCGTCTCAGCCATTGAGTCTGGCATTCGCTTGCTCCCTCTCATCATTGCCATGGTCATATCCTCCGTTTCGACAGGAGCTCTCGTCCGCCGCATTGGGTACTACACACCGTTCATGATCTTCGGCGTTTGCCTGATGAGCGTAGGTGCCGGGTTACTGAACACTCTGCAGGTCAGCACCCCGCTAGCCAAGTTGATTGGATACCAAATTATTTATGGATGGGGTATCGGGTGTGTTTCCCAAGCTCCAAATCTGGCCACCCAAACAGTTCTTCCGAAACAGGACATCTCCATCGGCACCGCGCTGATGTTCTTTTCCCAGTTGCTGGGCGGCGCCATCTTCATCTCGGTCGGGCAAAATGTCTTGAACAACCAACTGCTCAAGCGACTGTCATCCCTCCCCGGATTCAGTCCCAAGATGATTCAGAACGGTGGTGCTACGTCGTTGACGAACATTCCTGAATCAATCAAGCCTGCTGTTATGGCTGCGTACAATGAGTCTCTTAGACAGGTATTCATGGTGGGACTGATTCTGGTCTGCATCAGCATTCTGGGAGCTCTGGCGATGGAGTGGCGCAGTGTGAAAGAGAATATGAACATCAAGAAACAGCAGACCGCTGCCACAGGCGCTAAAGATGAAAATGGGGCTAGGTCTGTTGACGGCAAAGAGGAAAAGAAGAAGTTTGAGTCTGTTTAAAGCTCCCGCTCAGACATCCCGAGATGTCGCCGATCCATTGCCTCCAGTCCTCACCCTTGAGAAATTGCTAGTTCAAAAGAAAGGGCACGCAAATTGGAGTAGAGTTTTAGTATCAATCGTCATTTTTTGTCAGTATTACTAGCATTCTAGCATTATATCAGTCATGTTCAACTTTCAGCCCCTCTCAATCACTGTTCTTTGGTACAACCTGGCCAGAGACCATCATCAAGCTTTATGAACACCTTCATCAACCATAGCTTCCAGTCGAATATTTGAAAGCCGTTTCATTTTATTCCTCATCGAATTCATGATTCGAAACCATCTCCAAACCCATCGTTCGTTACGTGAAAAAATTCCCACGTTTCAGGATCTCGAACTCCATTCACCATCCCGTAATCGAATAAATCGTTAAACGCCCTGTCGATTTGAAAGCACGACACTCCGACCCCCGGTATCTCTTCTCCAGGAAAGATTTGGTTGTGCTGAATTATGGGCATGGGAATAATGGCATCATCAACGCTTACTGATTCGTTCTTTTGTGCGTGGTTTTCGACTGCCAAGGCCATGGATCCATCCACAGGTCGCTGGGCGTTTGCTCCAGGTTCTATGCTGGGCTCCCTTGGCCTAGGCTCGACGCCGTTATTTGGTTGTCCGTTGATAGTCCCCGATTTGGTAGCCCGCCACAGCTGGCGCGCAAGTTTGGCCACACCTTTCACGCTGGTCCATCTATGACTTAGTGAATCCAATGCATCACAGCAGAGTCGAAGGTCTCTACAAGCAGCTTCTGTGTCTCGTTGTGCATCACGAATAGCGCGGTATATCACGGTGGTACACATCGAGATGGCATATGGTACGAGAGGAAGCGGGGGCAGGCTTTCCACCGCCCCTGGGGAGATGATGGCCAGAACACAATCGGTTGATGCCAAGCGGCGGTTATAAGGTATACTCCCAGGGCCACTATATCTGCAAGACAGCATAGCAGCGACATGATACCAAATCTCCAAATATGCTACAGTTCACAATGTCATTCCTAGCTCTAAAATCTCTTGGGAGCGGGCTGCTCACCTTTGTGTGGTTTGTAAAAGGTTTGGAAGCTAGCGCCGGATACAAGTTCGGCGAGCGATGGAAACTTGTCACAATCATCGACTGTCGCTTTGGAGCTGGCTTTGTACACCTTGGTTGCCTTGGCCATTAGGTCGCCGAGTATCAATGCAATTCCCATCAATTGAGAGCGATAGCTGGCCTCTCTCGGCTGGATTCGATCTAATGAGACGTCTGTATCGTCAATCATGAAGGGCGCTGCTCCCGATGTGATTGGCTTGTTTAATCTGTCCAGGTTTCGTAATGACCACCAGAGCAGATCACACTGTTCTTGATCTGGGTTTCCGGCGATTTTATGGTGTAGTGATATTGACCAAGCCTCGCAAATTGCCTGGGAAAGATGAGTCAAGGAGCGATCTACCCCGGCCACACCATCATTATGCAGATGCATCAGGGCCAGAATCTGGACCTTGGTAACCCGGTCGGACTCCAAGTCGGCTCTGATGGCGGCATCGAGACCTGCTAAGAGCTTACTGGCAAACTCGAGTGGCTGAAGAATGGGGCCCTCGTCGGTTAGACGTAAAAACGGAGCTGCTTGCTTGGCCTTGCAGATGACAAGACACATGGCCCTAACGAGGTAAGTGGAGGAGTTTCCGTTGCTGTGATCACGAAAAATCCTGGCACCATCCACTATGGGGATAAGATCGTCTAAAAGTGAAACATAGATCGGCAGAAGGGCGTCGGTAGTGGATCTTGGCAGTTCATCAAAGGCGCCAGCATGCTCGAGGTATTTGCGCTGGTGCTCGGACAAAACTGGTGGAGCAGGTCTCTTTCTGTGTCTCTTGTACCAAATCAATCGCCGTTTCGCCCTCTCGGCCTCTGCGGCAGATGCGCTCTGCTCAACTGACTGGGGTTGAACTTCCCCTCGCCCGGGCTGCGGATTCAATGAGCATGGTTCTCGATGTTCTGCGGTCGGGGCCAGCACAGAAACGGGAGCCTTCACTAGGTCTTCCAACACGGACTCGGGATTGTAAGGGCCAGCACGGCCTGGACTCAGACTCGATTCCCGCGTCGTAGTTTCGGATTGGGGCTCGACGGCCGGCGGCTCAGCCCTCGCAGCGGTCTCAACATGGTAGCATCTTTTTTTGCGAGCGCGACAGTTCTGGCAGGGTAAAGGCGCCCAATGTTAGCGACGCGAGCCTCAATCAATTGGGCGCTGGGCGTGGAACTTATCATGTGATGTGCGCTTCCTGCTCTGAGTTGTCCCGGCGGATTGCCACACAAGCTCCATCTCGTCTGGATGAGTGTCGGGTCGGAGGCGGGATCGGATGATTTGCTGGAGTCGTTCATGATTCAAAAGTCGGAAGGACTCCTCATTTGGACAAGGCCATGGCGGGGCGACTAGTTTCTCCGCACCAAAAGCGGTAAGCTTCCGCCTGGCCTTACCCTGTATCACGGGGGGATTCGAATTTTCAGCACGAGATTACTGACCTGTATAGTGATCTACCACTGGAAGAGTGGGATATTACTAAATAGTTTCGAGATTTCGAAGATACTTTGTGGATGCATTTGTAGATCAAGGCCTAGTCAAACCGTTCAAATCTGTGAGGGTGCGTTAAACCTGGTGGAAAAGTGGGATCAATAGCTCGCTTTGACGTGCATAACATTGGACTTTAATGCATTGTTAACCCACAATTCATAACTACAATACAGGCCACTGCGGCTTGTGTTTGTGCACTCGCTTCCAACGAAGGAGCAACACAACCCATCACTGCTCGGTTATAAGCTTCTGTAAACCAACTCCGGCACACACAACAACTTATACATAATCTCTATTTTTGGGAGCTAAATACTTCTCCCCCATGCCCGCGATTACGGAGCCAACAAAGGAAAGTGGACCGACACACCGTAAGCAGAATACTGTAAAAAGCCCTTAGATCAACCAGCCCCACCATCCTGGCACGGCATAAGCAAAACTGATCAGCGATTTTGCCGTTTCAACCCATGCATAATACTGTTTCTAAAACAGCATAGTACCGAGAATCAATATGGCCTTGCATGACTCTATCTAATAGAGCTAGTGCTGGCAGTTTTGACGATGCGTCTACTCAACACTAAAAGATGTCCTGGGCTGCACGCAGGACTACCACTCTGCCAGAGGATATGGCATACTGCTTGCTGGGAATATTCGACATTAACATTCCAATGCTGTACGGCGAGGGGACCAAGGCATTTTGGAGGCTGCAGGAAGAAATAATTCGCAAGACAAACGATCTTTCGATATTTTCCTGGGAACCCCAGGGTTCTGTTCCGCACCAAGGGGTTTTATCTCAGACCCCACGCGAGTTCAGTGCTCTGCATGCTATTAGCAGGCTGTCTATTTCGACAAGAGCCCCGGAGTTCACAATGGCCAACAAAGGCATCCGCATCACAACCCCTCTGCGGGAGGTTTCCCGCAACAAGACCGAGTCGCGCGCCTCCTGGGCTCGTGACATCGTGATGCCTCTGGACATTTCATATCAAAATAACCGACTCTTGCTCTTTTTGACAAAATTTGGACCAGGGCATTGTGCACGCAATGGAACAGTGTTCCTTCTATCGGAGAAGGACGTCATGGTCCTCAAATCGGACATTGTCGAGACGATATATCTGAGCGCGTACTCATCACCGCAACTGAGCAAGGCTATCAGTCTTAGTCGCCGAAATGCGGTGCACATTCGTTCAAAAAGCATCAAAATCGGAAGCATCAGCCCCCGAAGCCACTGGGACCCTCAACATCACTTATTCTTTTTCGATCCTGAAAAGACTGTCATCTTGACGAGGATAACATTCCAAAGGACTTTATTGGCCCCTTTGTAGTGATCATCTCCATCGACTATGGGTACGAGGATAATAACTTTGCGGGTCTTGAGATCATCGAAGGATACCAGCGCGTATCCATGAGATGGGATAAATCCACTTCTAGAAATGAGTGTTCTGCATCGGATCTCTTTGCGGAAAATATGAATGCCATAAAAAGGGGCACAAGCTGTAGACTGGTTCGTGAGGCCTTTGGATCCCTACGAAGAACCGACAGCAAACCACACGAGACACTCGGGTGCTGTGAGTATGGAAGTGAATGCTGAGGGTCGGCCCTCGGATGGGACCTTCGATTTAACGGTCAAGATTAGTGCAAGTCTGTCAGGGGAAGTAAAGAAAGTTGATTACGCTTTTGACTTTTTGAACCTGAGTGATTAAATAAAGTCACCATCTTGCTGTTTGTTAGATTCAGGCTCTTTTATTAATCTAGTGCATAATTCCAAGCGGGAACAAATGAGAGGACGGGCATTGCATTTTCTCCGGGTTATTAGTTGATTCATTCCTATGATATTTGGACACAGTCTCAAACGTATGCAAAGGTCAATTTTCCGACCACCAACACTACTAGCATAGCATGCAATCTTGTTTCAATACTTGGTGGCTGTGATGCAGCCTCGCTACAATCACAATTTGCACCACAGGCCATCACATACGACCATACCCACTAGAAAATACGGGATCCCGTCCGCTCTCCCATAGTCAAGCTAGTGAGGGGCGGATTAGTAGTTGAGTCGGTGACGATCAGCGAATCCCCGCTGTTGTATGTTTTTTTTGCAACTTTTCTCAAAAGTCGTTCTTCCTTTTGCTCGTGATTGATGAATGATTCCACAAAGCGGCCTGCCAGGTCGCATCATGTTGATCGGTGACCCATCCAATGACAGCCACCAGCGTTTGCGGGGTAATTTCTGCAACTCCAACGTGACTGGGAGCAAATGCAACGGTTTCCCACCCTAAGCTAATCTGCGTCCCATCAAAGCGACTTTTTGCCTTCTTGGCGACAGGCATTCGTGGCTTTAGCCGGCGCGAGGTTCGGCACAGAGGCCCGGTTTGCCATTGGCACTCATCGCCTTCAATTTCGGCCTTCTGTTTCACAATAGACTGGGGTGATAATTTAAAATTTGAATTACTCAATTACTGCAAGGTCTGCCTAATATTTTTTGTTTTGGATCTGGCTGGTATTGTTCTCGATAGCAATTGATTAGCTCCAGCTTCAAAATCTAGCCTCGAACCCCTAGTGGCAACAAGGCCTACAATGTCGGCTTTGATAGGAAAAATGATACGAAAAATGTCCCTTTTTGCCAGATATCAGCTATATTAGCCGATTGGTACGCTAAAATTGGCATGCACGTCTACCGCAAGAGCGGAATCCGGGGTAACGGGGCAGGATAAGAATAAGCAGCCCTCACGTCTGTTAGAAACACTATTGCTTGGACAGATTGAATCCAACAGCCATGGCTAAATCACCCTCGCGATATGAGAATACGGGCAACCAAGCCTTCCACCGCAAGGTGCGATCGGTCGCCCTTGCCGATGCGGTGGCAAAAGACTCTCCCAGCTACACCACCGCGTCCCAGTTCAAGCTGTACGGCATAATGCTATTTTGCACACTAAGTGAGACTCGGTGCCTATAGAAGCATAATAAGTTCCTAAAAATTGCAGACTGTATTATGAACGGTTACGATGGCTCCGTATTTGGTTCTATGAATGCCATGGACACCTGGCATGAGTTCTTTGACATTGAGAGGACAGGGTCTGGAATCGGCCTCGTCACGGCCATATACCCCGCCGGTCAGGTCTCCGGTGCCTTGATTGCAGGATCGCTGCTAGACAATTTCGGTCGCAAGATACCCATGTTCATTGGAGCCTGTTTCATCATCATGGGCTCCATTGTGCAGGCAACTAGCGGTTATCACGGCGTCGACCAATTCATCGGCGGGCGCTTCCTCGTCGGGTTTGGCGTCCCGATATGTGTGACCGCCGCACCCACATATCTCGTCGAGATGGCGTACCCGACATGGAGAGGCTCTGCTGGCGGAGCTTATAATGTGTTTGGGTGGTATCTTGGAGCAATCAGTACGTTGTTTTGAGGCTTGGCATTTCGGGTGATCCGCTGACGTTTCCGAAGCTGCCACATGGACATGCTACGGAACAGGGCAAATGTCCAATCAATGGTCGTGGCGCATCCCTCTCATCGTTCAAGCCATTCCAGCGACCATTGTTTCGTGCACGGTGTGGCTATTGCCTGAGAGCCCCAGGTGGCTGAGCTCCAAGAGCAAGCACGACAAGGCCATGGATATTCTCATCAAATATCACGGGAATGGTAATCCAGACTCTGAGGTCGTGAGGCTGGAATTTGACGAGATGCAGCAATCTCTTCGCGCAGAAAGAGAGTCGGAACACGGACGGAGCAGATGGTGGGATTACCGCGTCTTGGTGAATAGCCGCCCCGCCCGCTATCGCATGTGGATTGTCATGCTCGTGGCCGTATTCAACCAGTTTACTGGTGGATCCGTCATATCGTACTACTTGCCCACAATGATTGATGCCGTGGGCATGACATCCTCGAAACAGCAGCTCCTCATCAATGCGCTCAACAGCATTTTTTCCTTCTCTGGCGGCATCGCAGGCACGTTTTTCGTTGACAGAGCTGGCCGACGTCCTCTACTTCTCTGGGGAGTCTTTCTCTCTGGTCTCGTCTACATTCCCATTAACGTCATTGCAGCCATGGCTGGATCCGACATCAAAATGGGCCCGGGATATGCCTTCATTGCCATGATCTACCTCTACGGCATTGTTTCGTCCTTCTGCTGGACCCCGCTGCAGGCTCTTTATCCGGCCGAGATTCTGAACAACGAGATTCGCGCCAAGGGTATTGCCTGCAAAAACTTTCTGGGTGGAGTCGCAGGCTTTGTCAACATGTACGCAACGCCGGTGGCGCTCAAAGACATTGGATGGAAAACGTATACCATATTTCTGGCTCTGCATGCGCTTCACTGGGTGCTCATGTACTTTGTCACAGTGGAGACCAAGGGGAGATCCTTGGAGGAGATTGAGGAAATCTTTCAAGACGCCAATCCTGTGAAGAGGAGCAAGAAGAAGTTTGACGTTGTCATTAGCCAAGGTGTCGGTGTCAAGCTCCAAGAGCTTTAGGGAACTATTTGCCTGGTGTCCCGCTGGTGATTTCCTCACTCTTGTGTCGCCGAATTTTTTTACGGGGTTTCATTGGTGGCCTCGAAAGGCTGATCGGCTCATTGTCACGACAAGGCACCAAATGTGGGGAACGTAAGGAGTGTTATATTCCGAGTTTCCTAATTCTCTCTATTCCGAATCAGACTGCAAAAGCACTAGCGGGCCAGTACCGCCGGCTCGTAGGGCCTTTTCTCCAGATACGTGAGCTCTTAATTTGAATCCTGTCGTCAATGCGTGAGTGATTTGAGTGGGAAACGCTGCGAAGTGCATCACAAAAGGGTTGCATTGCCGTGGGGCCTATCACCCCTTGTCATCACCACCAAGCGCCTGATGAGTCTGAACATCTGATCTGTTCTTTTCAGCTCATGGATCTGCCACCTCTTTTCCCGAAATATCCAATAGAAAGTGTATCAATAAGAGTGGCTGATCATGTGGGTGCCTGCATCATCTCCGTTTCCCGTGCTGCCCATGCATTCTGTCCTTGGTCGTCGCATCCGTCATACATTTTCGGTTACCTTCCCGTTTACTCCGTGCATTAGACAGATTCGATGCTTGACCTTGCGGAATAATGCTGAATCTGAGGCTTATTTTGTCCCCTTCCAGCTCTATGACGTCCAAAGGCGATTTGATCCCTGGCGATGTCTTTCGGAAAGCCGGGTTTCCGGAAACCATCAAGGACAGCAACCAAGCATTGGCATCATGATTATAAAAGGCGTCATCAACACACTCTATCTTGAGTGACTCGCTAAGTCTCATTACAACTCATCCATCAACTCTAGGTTTGCAACCTGCAATCTCACCTTCTTGCTGTAAAGACATGGCTCCTAGTATTCTGAAGTCCTGGCTGGCCGTTGCTGCCATCTCCGGAGCGGCTTCTGCTCTTCCTGCTGTAGCTGAGCGACAGACCACCTGCTCCAGTCAATGGTATGTGCTAACACCGACGACAATTTCAACTCCGAGTTCCTACTTATTGGGTGTAACTAACTGGTAACTCTTCTAGGGGACAATGCGGTGGTATAAGCTGGACTGGAGCCACCTGTTGTGCATCAGGAAGCTATTGTAGTAAGATTAATGACTACTACTACCAATGCATTCCTGGTACTGGACCATCCACCTCTCAGACAAGCTCGCTTCCGAGCTCAACTTCATCTACGCAAGCATCAGCCACGTCCACGAGAACCACCACCGCTGGCTCATCTACTACAACTGCGCCTCCAGTTGGTAGTGGCACCGCCACCTACTCGGGTAACCCTTACTCAGGCGTTAACTTGTGGGCCAATAGCTACTATAGGTCTGAAGTCAGCAACCTCGCCATTCCAAATCTCAGTGGGGCTATGGCCACGGCTGCTGCCAAGGTGGCCGATGTTCCTTCTTTCCAATGGATGTGGGTATCATAATTCTTCTCTTAAGCTTTGAGCTGACGAACCTTTAAAGGGACTCTTTTGACCACATCTCCTTGATGCAGGATACGCTTGCTGACATTCGTGCCGCGAACAAGGCCGGCGGCAATTATGCCGGCCAGTTTGTCGTCTATGATCTTCCTGAGCGTGACTGTGCTGCTGCTGCTTCCAATGGTGAGTATTCCCTAGATAACGATGGCGAAAACAAGTACAAGAAATACATCGACACCATCAAGGGAATCATTCAAACCTACTCAGATATTCGTATTCTGCTTGTGATTGGTGAGTCTATCTCTATCCATAAGACGACACATCAAGTTTACACTGTTAAATAGAACCTGATTCCCTGGCAAATCTGGTGACCAACTTGAACGTCGCCAAATGTGCCAAGGCCCACGATGCCTACATCAGCCTCACAAACTACGCAGTCAAGGCACTGAACCTGCCCAATGTCGCCATGTATCTTGACGCCGGACATGCAGGATGGCTTGGTTGGCCCGCTAACCAATCCCCTGCTGCTCAGCTCTTTGCCAGCATTTACACAAACGCCGGAAAGCCCGCAGCTCTCCGTGGTCTCGCCACCAACGTCGCAAACTACAATGGATGGAGCCTTAGTTCGGCGCCCAGCTATACCCAAGGAAACTCTATTTACGATGAAAAGAGCTATGTTCACGCCATGGGTCCACTTCTTGAGCAGAACGGCTGGCCCGGTGCGCGCTTCATCACCGACCAAGGCCGCTCCGGCAAGCAGCCCACAGGTCAGCAGGAATGGGGCGACTGGTGCAATGCAAAGGGGACTGGCTTCGGTACTCGTCCTACGGCCAACACGGGTGACAGCCTTCTCGATGCTTTTGTCTGGATCAAGCCCGGCGGTGAGTCGGATGGAACTTCGGACACGAGCGCCGCTCGCTATGACTACCACTGTGGATACAGCGATGCCCTCCAGTGAGTTATCCCGCTTCCTAGTCATGGTACTGTTTATGGTTAACCGTCAAATTTAGGCCAGCACCCGAGGCTGGAACTTGGTTCCAAGCCTACTTTGAGCAGCTTCTCACCAATGCCAACCCATCCTTCCTGTAAACGGGTGGTGTCATTGTGCCCGCAGGGAATTATCTCTAACCTTCTATGTATATATTGTTCGTCTTCTTCGCTACTTTGCTCACAACGTGGGCGAAGGAACCGATGTAAATAGTTGCAACATATCATTTTATGCCATGTCATTTTTCACATCTCACTACCGTGATGGGTTATTCCGTAGAGAGTATACATGCACAATTTATGCACCGGTCAAAGAATACGAGCCACAGAGGTAACTAGACAACCTGATTTCTAACCTAGGAGGTTGCAATGCATGGTCTAGTGCCGCTCTCGCGTCCATTCACGTAACGTTTCTAACATAGACTTCAAACAGTGAACACGTCAACACGCCGTCGCAGCAGATCAAGCCCGCCACCTCCCTTCCCGACCTCGTTTGGGAACTGCTGACATTTCTTCCCCGCAGCGGAGACGCGGGCACACAAGCTGGCTAAGCCTAATTTGGGTCGGCTGGGCTCCCACATGAACGTGCTTCGCTGATCACCTGGCATTTCCCCGTGAAGCCGTGCGTCTTGGTGTCTGAGCCTGCATCTCTAATTTGGCGGTGGGTTGAATAGTATGGGCAGTTGTTGTTTCCAGCAGTCGATCTGCATCGTCAGCATCAATTTGTGCTGTGAGGTTGCACCGTTGCAATCCATATGAAGATGAGCTGCTACTAGTATAAAGACGCGATGTCGCATCCTGATTTTTTGTTTTAGAATCAATCTCCTCAAGCTTCCTGAGGTTCCAGACCAATTAATTCTTCGAGCTGCCCCCCAGTATCATTATTGTCATTTGCCTAAATTGACACTGTATCGAATTCATCATGGCTCCCCTCAAGCGATACGCCATTGTCGGCACCGGCATTCGCTCAGCATTTTATTATCAAACCATTCTTGAAGATTTCAAGGATGTTGCCACACTCGTTGGACTCTGCGATACCAACCAAACTCGCATGAACGCTGCCAATGATCGCATTGTGGAGCTCGGAGGCGAGCGCCTACCTACTTACAAAGACACCGACTTTGACAAGATGGTCGCGGAGCAGAAGCCAGATGTCATCATTGTCACGACAATTGACCGCTTCCACCATGTTTACTGCATCCGTGCCATGGAGTTGGGCTGCGATGCCATCACCGAGAAGCCCATGACCATTGACGAGGAGAAGCTCCAGCTCATGGTTGACGCTGAAAAGAAGACGGGCAAGCAAGTTCGTGTCCTCTTCAACTACAGATACTCACCTCACCACACAAAGGTGCGTGAGCTGATCGAGTCCGGCGTCATTGGAGAGATTGCGACCGTCCACATGGACTGGATCCTGGACTGCGCCCATGGATCCGACTTCATGCGCCGCTGGCACCGCGACAAGGCAAACAGCGGTGGAATCCAGATGCATAAGTCCATTCACCACTTTGACCTCGTGCATTTCTGGCTCAACACTGAGCCCGAGACGGTCTACTGCATTGGTGACCTGCGCTTCTACGGTAAGGAGAATGCCGAGAGGCGTGGCGAGAAGAACCTTGGGGAGCGATACCTGAACAACGACGCGTCCAAGGACGACCCTTTCGCTATCCGTATTGACGAGAATGCTCAGCTGAAGAAGTTGTACTTGGAGGCCGAGCACGAGGATGGCTACATTCGAGACCGAAACTGCTTCGCTGAGGGCATCACCATTGAAGACAACCTCTCCATGATCATCAAGTACAAGAACCGTGCCGTCATGACCTACAACACATACGCATATGCTCCATGGGAGGGCTACCGCTGCGTCTTCAACGGCAGCAAGGGCCGCCTCGAGGTCAACGTTGTTGAGAGTGGCTACTCCGCTGGCGGCGAGCCCGTCACCAAGGAGGGCCTAGGCGACCTGGAGAAGAACTACATCCAGGGTGGTGTTGAGCAGACCAAGATTGTTGTTTATCCCCTGTGGGATGAGCCTTACGTGGTGGATGTGCAAAAGAGTGCTGGTGGTCACGGTGGAGGCGATCCCATCCTGATGCGTGATGTTATTCTGGGCGAGGAGGACAAGTTCAAGAGAGCTGCTAATATTCGAGACGGCGGTAATGCAGTTTTGGTTGGCGTGGGCGCGAACCATTCGATGAAGACTGGATTGCCGGTCAATGTACAGAAATTGGTCAATTGGTAGTGAGTTTAGCAATCTTGTCTAGTGTAGGAGAAAAGCATGACATTTACTCGCAATGAGACCCAACCGTTAATTCAAACTATAGAGAAGTCAATCAAAAAGCAGATTAATTTCCTGTTTTCTTTTCAAAAAAGAAAAGAAAAAAAGAACCCACCCAACTCGGGCGGTTAGTATGGAAGTCACTCGGTATTGTCGGAACTCGAGTGAGGGGTCGGCCGGGAAAGCGGCCAACTATGCCGAGCATAACTTGGTGGGGCGGCTTTCTTGGAAACAGGCCAACAGGAACGAAGTTGGATGGAGACCATAACACACCGCACAGGGATTAAACAATTTTAGTTACAAAGATAAAACATAGCTTAAAGAAGCAGTAGAGTGGATGGTCGGTACTGGCCTGCTTGTGGCCAATTGATGAGTGGACGCCAACCATATCATCCACTCTACTTTTCGTATCCGCCGTACTTGATTATTGGACAATCCGAGCGGGAGAGAAATGGCGACAGACCCAACCAGATTCGATTTCGTCCAGACATTAATCCGTTTTGAGGAGCTGAGTAGATTTTTGGCATCAAAAAATACCACTGGCCAATTTTAATTTACAATTCTACGAACGATGTGAAACAGTGTCTTCACGACAAAACCCAATCTTGTTGGTCAGAGCGAAGAGAGACAAATATACTCAACGCAAGGCCACTTGACGAACAACCGCACAGTGCGTTGCTTTAGCATCAGCAGGATTATACCTTGAAGTCGCGCCATTTATTGAGCCATTAGACGCCGAAATGACACCTTTCGGAATCTTCCACATAATAGTGCCACGGTATTACCTGCATTCACAGCGTGACGCGACGTGGGTGCTACTTCGCTGCATTCCTTATAACCCTTCACATTCAAGACCCTGGCCCTTAGGCCACGTATGCCCTGCATTTTGAAGCGACAAAACTTTGCCCTTAAAACAGCAACGTAGGAATAAAATAAGGCCAAGGTTTGGCCTTGTATTTTGATTGCGCGCACATGTTGTCCCACCCTAACTTTTGTGACATTTCGCATCTAACACATAACAACCTTTGCCTTTCTTTTCTGGCCTTTTTCTTTCTTCATCTAAGGGATTAGCTTCACTTGCGCCAGCCATGAAGGCGCTGGTACCGATCCAAAGAATGCGCTTCCCTTCAGTTTGGTAGGCTTAGTACCTGACCCTAATCTCTACACCCTTTTTGTCTCAAACAAGCAGGGAGAGGGTCCATTGATATTTCAGTCCCTCGTCCGCTTTTTTCTGAAGGAGCATTTCAGTGTCTCCATCACACAATTCGCGACTAGATGTCTTGAAAAAAAAAATAGCCAGCATGAAATCTCTCGGCATATTCATGGTAGCAATGGCTGTCATCGGTATCGACGCCAGGATCTGCCAATCCATTTCGACCACACTATCGACGTCCGAACCAACCACCACCTCATCGACATCCAGTAGCACAATAACGGACCTTACCTCTTCTATTACAACCACAACAACAACTACAACTACTGACTCCACCACGACCTCCACGTCTTCTGCTGGATCGTCATGTGTGCAAGGCACTGAGCGATGCAATGGCAGTACGCTACAGACGTGCAATAGTGGGGGAACCTGGGATGTAATCAAAGCCTCTTCTTGAAAAGAAATAACATCGACAAATCTGATGCTGACATATTCTTCCAGGACACTGAGGAGTGCGATGCGTGTCTTACTACTGGCCAAGGGCCCATCTGCGAGATCGCGCCTTAGCCGTCTTAACCCGAGACGAAGAAGGATCGTGCGCAAAGGTGAATTTGTTAAAATAGCCTCTGGCGGAGCAGCCTTTGGTTGAACTTTATAGCGAAGCATTATTATTTCGCAAACTCAAGGTCCAGCTGTACTAAATCACTACGGCAGTTAGAGATAAAGTCATTATGTCAGAGATGATATCATGTCGTCATCTCACCTTTCTCACTACGTCCATGCTCTGGAACCCTACTATTAATTCAATCCCGTGTAGAACTGCGCGATTATCTTGGAAGTCCACCGTGCAGGAGCGATTTCATCACGCCATTTTCATGGCTGGAAAAGGCTCTGAAAATTAGGCCCAGTTCCCTAAGTTAACATAGCCCAGAGCGATTCGTGAGCTTGGAACTCTAGACTCAACGACTGGCCAAGAGTGGGCATCGCCGAAAGAAAATATTTAAACAACCGAAGCCAATAGATGGGCTGTTCCTCAATTTCAGCTTAAATTGACTTATTACTCCGTTGCCTGGCGAATCATCAGAGCCATATACATCCACAGTGTGTATACGATTTGATTTCTTCCAGAAATTGAATAACGCCGAAGAGTTTGGCGAAAAGGATAGTTGAGCGTTAACTAAACAAAAACAGCATTGGACAATCAGCATTTTCTATAGACATGGAGGAGCTATCATGCCTTATCATTCCTCTACCAACCCATACCGAGTACATTGTTCACGTAATTGGATCTCGGGGTGCTTATTTGAGGTCCGATGGCTGTTCTAAACGATGGCCCTGTTTCATGTGGTGTTTTGATGATGCCGGCCGCTGGAGAGATGCTGTGGCGAGGCTTGGTGCGACCCACACGGCTCCACCAGTGGCGGCGAGCCGTATATTTTTCGTTACAGTGTTGAGAGTCGTGACCCTCGGCTCAACCCAATTCCGAAGCTGACGATATTTGTATGCAAAGTCGGGCGGGATTTCGATTGTGTCGATTCTATTCAAGCTCGGCAATTGCGACTCTTTGAGAGTACGGCTGAAGCTTTTCAGTTGAGCCATATTCTAGCCACGTCACACCGCAAGCCATTAGTTCCAATAGTTTCCTCAGACTACTCAGCCTTAATTTCCATTTCTCCTTAGCTTAAGACGGTAATAAATAGGGTTCATGTCTATTTCAGCTTGTCATGGCTGTTTCTGGTCGAGTTGTTTAGTCTTTTCCGTAGCACATTATGCGACTGGACAAATCGAAACAACCCGCACAACTTCATTATGACGGCCTGTGTAAAATCTCTTGGAACACTGGCGATAGTGTTCGGCACTATTGGTACTAATGCCAAAGTCTGACAACCTCGTTCACTAAATCCCTTTTCCACATCTGAGCCAGCCATCGCCTTGTCTGCAGTCACAACCCTTGCAAACACCGAATCTACCACATCGGGCTATTCAGCAGATCTAAACACTGTCAGTACGGCAATAGCTGACTTGACATCTGTTGTAACTACCACTACAACTACTGAGTCTCCTACGACCATTGCCACCAGAACCGATTATCTGTCACAGTCAAACACGGTTAACACGGCACCAACCGACTTCACATTGCCGGTCATAACAACAGCTACAACCACCGACTCCATTTCTACCGCAACTACATCCACTTCTGCCCTTCTGTGCGCAGTAGGCGCATACCGATGCTCTGATGACGGTTCATCGCTACAAATTTGTGAGGTCGGAGAATTCGGAGAATTATACTGGGGCGTAAGCCATTACCCTCCTTTTTAAAACAAAGCATTTGATGATGTCTATACTGGCATGTCTTATTAGGTCCTGGAAAACTGTAACCTTTGTTCAGACAACGGCGACGGAACTCTGAGTTGCGCGCTGGACAATTAAATCATTAAAATTGGCAGGTCTGGAAGGGGTTTAGGTACTACATTTCGGGCGGGAGAAGAGTTCTAGCAAAATTTGAAACCGAGTTGCCGTAGTATACATCTCGCACGCTCAGGGCGAAAGGAATTTTATGATCAAACTGATGGTTGCACATATTCGTATGCCTCTTCTCTGTTCGACCCGGTTGAGCCTGCTTCTTGGTATTTCCAAGAGAAGTAAAACCCAAAAGTCCATCGCAAACTTCTTATTTCTTCATGTGACACTGAAACGAGTTTCAAGTCATTAGACTAACGAGAGTCGGGATACGAATTGGAGTGTCGGGTTTGAGATTCAATTACGTGATACCTAATCACAAGAGTCTCATTTGAGAGTTCATGATTTTCCGAAATGGAAAGGGATGTTTGTAAGGGTGAAGCAGAGTATTCACCTTGGACATGAGTAATGAGTGCGGGCCGTCTTTATGAATGGGCCACGTTGAGGTTAGTCCAAATCATGAGATCTTGGGACGAGCGTTCGCTAAATGGTGAGATATTCTGAATCGGAAAAGATTGATCCGCAAGTTTGATACTCTTCCCTCTGCATATTTCTTGGCATATGTACCTACACAGAGAAGTGAAATACTAGGCGCTGATAATATGCGAAAATATTGGAAGTTGAAGAAAATGAGGGCAATGCCATTCTAGCATAGCAGTCATCATTCTCTCTCACGTGGCCATATACAAACCTCAGTCACTTACATTTATCTGCATCTCTCTTCTCTCCGCAGATTTCAGCAATACAATAAAATTCAAGATCAAAATTTAGATAGCAACTAGCATCCAAGTGGATACTTAATAGAGTACCTTCGTGTGGCCCAGTCGGTCCGTCATTTTTCCGGATAACCCTGCACGCATGACCCGGCGCGGTATGGCAAATCCTAGCCCCACTACCCGTGTGTTGGCCATAGTCTAGCCTAATCTCAGGAGATTCATTTCTTGGCTTCCGGAACAAGGATATTCCGAGAAAACTGTAAATACTGCCCCGAGCCTGGATGTTCGCTTTTCAATCCAATTCATCAGGTACTACGGAGTTGATATTCCCTGTAATTGAGTGCAGGGATCAGGCAACTTCCCAACTCAAGACACATCCTCGAAGCGCGTCGCATGTTCGATGGTCAAGGATATTAGGTTACTCCTTCCATTGGAAAGGGTATCCACTTTTACGAGTGCGTTGACGGAAAGTTAGTTACTCTGCAGGACACTCTTCATATTGATCACCAATTCCCAGTACCTAGTCTGAGAGTCCGTCCAAAGTGGGTTTGATAGTTTTGCATGAGAATGTCAAATGGCTTCATTTAAAAGATCTAGTTTTTTTGTTGAGACATCCCAACGATAATGTGTCGTGGGAATAAAAACGGTTCGTTGATTTGGATGTAGGGTAGCACCTAGTGGGCACCGGCAGCCCCGGCTGGTGCCCGATATCATAGAAATGTATCAGTATTTCTGCGATGTGTTCTCTTTGACGACATGCATACTGGGCCATTCGTCTTAATCATCCTGAGCCACATCAGTGATGGGGATGCTCACCAAGCATCTCATTCATTCAGAAGGGAGTGTCGTCCCTATCATCAGTCCGCTTGGCGCACGTTTGTGGCGTTTTTAAGTGGATACTGACAGTGTGCCGGGCCTCAAAAAAGTAATGGAAAAGCTTATTTGCCCCACAGACGGTGTTGAAGCCACCTGCCAGCTCGTGGGGCACGAGGGTTGAGCAAACCACTACGCCATACACAGATCGATGGTGATGAATTTTCACGCGACTCAATTAAATTTCACGTGTTCATTAAACCATCGCAGTCAATGACGTTGTCCATCTGGGCTCAATTTAGCCTAGCATCATCTTACCGCAATTCTGTTGTCATCATCTGTCTCTATTGAACAGGGCACACCCTTGTTGAGGCTGACAGGATAAAAACAGGAAAGTTGGGCCGGAATAGCATCGGAAGACTGCGCCCCGCAGCATCTCACGGGGGGGTTGGTAGAAATCGGTGGGCATTTTCTCTTCTGCATTAATTCTCTCAACCAATCCCACAACTATGACCGCCGAACCGCCATGGCCCCTGGATCGCCTGACGAATCAGCAGCTCTTGGCGGCTATTCCTGAATTCGCGCCCCAAGTTGTCGTCAAGTTCTACCCCGAAGACGTAGGGAAGTTCGACCCATCTCCGCGGAACTCCGCTGATTTCGACGATGTGGTTATGGATGGGGACATGCCTATATGGAAGGGTTGCTTCAACTTCCTCAACTCGGTCAGAGCGTACGCTAGCAGAGGGCCGGCGTATGAGAGGGAGCTGCTCAGGTCCTTCCGCACACTACTCATGGGCCGTGCCATGAAATGGTATCACTATGAGCTGGATCCTTCTTTCGACACGCAGCTGCATAACCCAAAGACAGGCTTGGCACTCTGGTGTGGATTGTTGGAGGCACGCTTTGAGGTACCGAGTGACTTTGCGTGGAGTGTGTTCAAGAGGCAGATCTTCACGCTTCAGGATGTCGCGGACCAGAAGAGCTTTGACAGTTGGATCACAAAACTTGAGCGCATGGCTCTCACTGCCAACCATAAACTCCCACACGAAGCCATACTATGGGATAAGCATCTAGATGTCTACCTACGCCAAAGCCTTCCTTGTCCACGGCGTAACGAAACCCTGGACGACTGGATAATCAGCTGCAAGCTCATGATTCCCCAGATATACGTCAAATGCACACAGGGAAGCTGGAAGAGCCTTGTGAAGCAGCGGCCGAAAGGATGGAATGTTCTCAAGGACGAAGGCTTGATCACCAAGCCTCCGGAAGTGGCCCTCTGCACCCTACTCGAAGAACGATTTACCCTACCTGATGTTGCTGCTCGAAAACCGTTTGGAGAATGGATTACCAAGCTTGAAAACTTGGCACGCGCTGCAAGCTATGACTGCAACAACCTGGGCTTATTCTTCTATTCCAAACTGGATCTAACTCTCAGAGAACACCTCCGACCACCGGCCTCTGATGAGACGCTCAGCGAATGGGTAGCCTACTGCGAACCCGAGATTATCCGGCTATATCATAAGTCTAAGATGGAACACCAGGATAAGTCCAAGCCAAGACGACAAAGCTTGACCGGGTTCCATATCCGGAGATACTCGTTTCAATCTTAGCAAGGCAGCCAGCACGTGTTTGGTAACGAATTATTGGTTATGAGACTTTGAACAAGATTGCAGTTCACTATCTACGATATTTCAGTTTGTAAACAAATTGTTCTGGGAGGGCCTTTTGATTCCTTTTTTTTTCTTTTAGCCGTTTGCAGCCTCATGTCGCTTAGCATTTTTCAGCATCCAGATAGGTATTCCAGACTTAAGCTGAACCGGGTGTCGGTTGTCTTTCTTATCGATAAACAAGAATGTTGATTGCCTACGTGTAACTTCCCTTTGAAACGTGATTTATAGATCTTATCAATAAAGTGAGTGGATTGGCCAAATCAGGAGCATCAATGGGGACGCGGCATTAAGTAATCCAAGTCCCACTTTCTTCACCGAAACACTCATTCGGTGTGCGGCTCATCCATGCATGCTTAGAAATAGCAACCTTGCGCAGACACAGACGATGTTGTGAGAGATTTACTCTCAACTCTCAACATTGGTCATTTGAGCAGCGGTTGGGGGGCGTATGGGGCATTTTGGAGGAAGCAGTTGCGTTTGCAGCGGAGATGGTGAGTCATCCGGCAACCTATCTTTTTTTCTGGGTATCCTGATGGGTGTGGGAATCGATCCACCAATTGATGCATTCTTGCGGAATGAAATTGAATTTGGGCACGCTGGCATCTTACGAAGAGGCAAGGTGAGTGCGAATGGGAAGCTTGCGTCCAAATAGCCTCAGACGTGTGCGCCTGCTCCCCATGGGGTGATGCCACTTTATCTTTGGACGGCGATTGATACCACGAGCCCAGATCAGCGATAAGTGATAACGGACGGTGTTAGCGGAGGAGACAGCCTCGTGCGGCAGTTGAGGATCCTTGTTGCGGCTTAGAACCCCTGCTGCGGCTTAGAATCCATGTTGCGGCTCAAAGTACTGGACAATCCATGTGGGGCCGGATCAGACCACATGGCTCCTTTTGGCCGAGTCCAGCTTCTGGAACTGATGGGCAAGGCGGGAGAACTGGCGGAGAAATGCCAAACAGTCGCCACAGTCGAGCATCTTGCCCGGGCCGTGCGTCCTCAGCGTGACAGGCATGGGCCGCTGCGAGCGTCGTGATTGGGCTTCGGTCATTACCCGAGTGAAAACGTCCGAGCCGGCTTCAGCAAATCGTGTCCGCGACTGTCGACGTATGGAGTAGATGGCAAAAGCTTAAACCCAATCTGCGCGGCGGGCAGAAATGGCGCATCGACGAGTGTACAGTACAAAGCCAGGGGAGAGGAGCCCTTTCAAGGATATCTTGATCATGTGCATATCCTGCAGGACCGTTTTTTGATGGGGAGTTTGGGACGCGTGCTGCCCCTTTGCGGGGACGGAACCGCGGTATTATACAGACTGTAAAGGAAATGCTGACTTGCGGAGAATCTGGACGTGACGACGTCGGTGAAGAAAGCTTATATCAAATCATTCCATAGTTCATCAAGGTCGAAGCCGTGACGTGTAGTTGCTGGCGCAAGCCTTGGCTACTCGATTTGGCAACTGCTAACTCCGAAACTGTTGTCATCTAATCTTGTTACGTGGGTAATATAAGAAAAAGACAGAGTGGAACCTCCTGATACCCTTGCTCGGGAAATATCAAGCCTTACGACACTGTCTACCGAGATGGATGGTCGCCGGGCAAAATGTTGAGGCGAAAAACAGTATTTTGTGGCATCGCCTCGCCTTGAGGCATTAGTGTTGTAAGCAGCTGCCATGTTGGGATGGCCCAGACGCAGTCCCAGCTGTTACATACGAAGATCATTTTTTCTGAATCGCCTGAGCAGTGATGCGCTTGGTGGATACACGCTCTATGCAGGTGCCTCCGGCCCAAAGGAAGAAAGACGACGGAATCAACGGATGAAACAAGGGTGCATTCGTCTAGCGAAACCCAATCTCTCCGGGTCACTATATCTCTCCAGACTTTCAGCGCTAGCTCTGGCATCTCATCGTTCCATTTCCCATCCTCCCCACGTTTCAATCATGTTTCTCCGCAAGAGCTCTGGTCTCTTGTCCCATGCCGCGGCTCGGTCGCAGGCCCAGCTGAGGTTGTCCCTGAACACCGTCCGCTTCGCCAGCACAGCTCCATCCAAGATCCTCAACATCGCTGGACGAGAGGTTTCTGTCCCTACCGGTATCTTCATCAACAACGAGTTCCGAAAGTCTCTTTCCGGCACTACCTTTGGTGTTGAGAACCCCGCCACCGGCCAGGAGATTCTTCAGATTGAGGAAGGCCGTGAGGCTGATGTCGAGGAGGCTGTCAAGGCTGCCCGAAAGGCTTTCCAGAATGATACCGCTTGGGCTCACGCCGACCCTGCTTACAGGGGACAGCTGCTCTCCAGGCTCTGCGAGCTGATGGAGCGTGACAAGGAGGACATCATTGCTCTGGAGATGCTCGATACTGGAAAGACGTACAGCCAGGCCTTGACTGTCGATTTCGAGGGATCTGTTGGTACCCTCAAGTACTACGCTGGGTGGGCCGACAAGGGTTACGGCCTGTCGTCGTTCAACATCCCCAAGACTTTTGCCTACACTCGACGAGAGCCGATTGGCGTCTGTGGTCAAATCATTCCCTGGAAGTAAGCCGGATCCACACCCTACTAAAATTAGAATTGCTGCTAACTTTGGACAATAGCTTCCCTCTGATGATGTTTGCCTGGAAGATCGCCCCCGCCCTTGTCACTGGTAACACGGTGGTCATCAAGTCGGCTGAGGCTACTCCTCTTTCGGCGCTGAAGATGTGCGAGCTGATCAAGGAGGCTGGCTTCCCCGCTGGTGTTCTGAACCACGTCGCCGGTTTTGGAAAGACTGTCGGCAGCGCCCTTGCTTCCCACATGGACGTTGACAAGATTGCCTTCACCGGATCCACTGCCACTGGCCGCACCATCATGCGATCGGCTGCCAACTCTAACCTGAAGAAGGTTACTCTGGAGCTCGGAGGCAAGAGCCCTGTAAGTGGAATTGAAACCACTCGCATTTACTGTGGAGATGCTAACCATTCGCCAAGAATATCGTCTTCCCTGATGCCAACCTCGAGGAGGCTGTCGAGTGGGCCGCCTGGGGTATCAACATGAACTTTGGCCAGACTTGCCACGCTGGAACCAGAATCTACGTCCACGAGGATGTCTATGAGAACTTTATTGAGAAGTTCACCGCACGAATGGCCAAGGTGAAGGTCGGCGACAACTTTGACCCCACAGTCGACCAGGGTCCCCAAAACAACAAGATGCAGTACGAGAAGGTCCTCGAGTACATCGAGCACGGCAAGGAGGAGGGCGCCACTGTTCAGCTCGGTGGCAAGAAGGCCGAGATTGGCCAGGCCGGTGGTTACTACATTGAGCCCACCATCTTCACCAACGTCACTCCCAACATGAGGGTAAGTTCTCGCAGCCGCTTCCGAATCGAGCCAGAACTAATGCATGGATTCTAGATTGTCAAGGAGGAGATCTTTGGCCCCGTCGTGACCATTGCCAAGTTCTCCACTGAGGCCGAGGTGCTGGAGCAGGCCAACGACAGCCAGTACGGTCTGGCCGCCGCCGTCCACACCAAGGACTACGAGCGCGCCATGCGCGTCACCAACGCCCTCCAGGCTGGAACCACATGGGTCAACATGTACAACTTTGTCCACTTCTCCATCCCCTTTGGTGGATACAAGGAGAGCGGTCTAGGCAGAGAGTTGGGTGAGGCGGTTCTCGACAACTACACCGAGACCAAGGCTGTGTATTTCAACATGGGACGTGAAGCACCCAAATAAAAGATTTGCATCTGGCAGGGATTTCGCGGACGGGAGAGGAGGAATGTGTAAATTAAGAGGGACAAAAATACCCAGCCTGTGTATGAGAAGCAGGAAAAACGAATAAATCGAACGAAATGATCATGTTCATATTGAACCTTTCTAATCGTCCCGACCCTGCAGCTTGCGTGTTCCAGTTGGTGAATTTTGTGACAAAATTGGGGAAAAGCGAACACGGTAGCAGAGCGCATGCTCTCCGTCATGTCATGGGTGCGAAAAAATGGAGTACTCCGCGGTGCAGAACTTTTCTTACAGTATGACACCGTGACGGCATCTTTCTCAGCTCTCTTCAGTCGTTTTTTTTTTTTTTTGGTGAAAGCCTTCCAATTGCTTCACATTCTCTTTCACCTTTCTGTTGCAGCCTGTTGGAGCCAGCCGATGCATATGCATGCAACATGGCAGATCCTGACTTTGCCACGTGGAATACCCGTATGCCTACGCATCTGAGAATCGTTGATTCGATTTAAGGGTATCGAGATAAGATGTGTTCGGGAGCGATTGGATCCCCAGTATATGTATGGACCGAAAGATGTCTGCAGTTTAGGCGCTCGGACTCGACAGCTTTTCCGGAGCTGAGCTACGAGGTGAACTCCATGACCCCTAGACCTTTCTCCTCAGGGACTAGATGTTTATGTCGGGCCAAGGCTATAAGATAGTGGGGTTTGGTTATTAACAATTGTAGATAGCCGTAGTGCATCTCCCAAATAAGCAAGATGGCCGTAGCTATCGACGTTCTTTTGCGTCACAAATCAAAATTGTGCTTCGGATTTAGGTAGCGGAATATCCGGGATGATGTTGGCAGTCTTCGGAGCCCGGATAAGTGCCATCCAGGACCGAGTTCTGACGAGATCCCGGGTACCGGAATAAAGTCCTAGTCACAACCCGGAGCTGAAATAGCCGAGTATATGTCAGATACACAGCAGTACCTCGGTTCAAGCGATTTGACGATTAAAAGGGCTCGATTATCCCTCACACCAATGTAAAAAAATGGAGATTCTGTTTTTTAAGTGAATATTGATAAGAAAAATCGCACTAGGCGGTGTTCATCAAAATGAGCGACAAGGCCGAAGTCACGCATTTTGAGCAAGCCCCGGCACCATCAACAAAGAGGACAAGGTGCCTCAAGCACCTTGTGAAATTTTGGTGGTTATACTTGATTGGTTTGATTTGCATCATTGTTTTGGTTGTTCCGTTGGTGTGAGTAAAACTAGTTGATAGCATACAGTTGAGAGGCTAATTAATCTTGCTAATTAATCTTAGAATCCTCGTCGGTATCCCAAACCTCGCGCAAGATAAACTCAACGATGCCAAAATCCAGTTGGATACAATGGTGCTAACTCGTACACGCGACAAGTCTTTTCATGTCGCCATCAATGCCACGATGCGTGCAAGTGTCGGCAGCTTCAAGGCTCAGCTTGATCCCTTCACGGCCGAGATGTACCTCGAAGATTTACAACCCCACGAAAGCTTTTTGAATATTGATTTACCTAAGCTCAAGGCTAAATCTCGCACAGCCATCAATGTCACGCAGGATGTTCAAATCCAAAATCAAAAGGCGTTGACTACTTTCGCCACATGGTTGTTGAATAGAAAGTCATTGCGAGTTACCTTGCAAGGTAGAACCAAGTTCCATGTCAATGGAGTCTCTAAGCATTTTGGAGTTTCCATCAAAAAGACACTAGATCTAATGGGTAAGATTGAAATAACAGTCGATGCAGTTGTATCTGGCTAATACATGGGTAGGCGTCGATCGCTTTGCTGGTTTAGCAGTGACGGAAACATCAATCTCTGCAAAGAGCGATGCAAGAGGAGACAACTTGCACGGGTTTGTTACCATTCCCAATCGATCAATACTCAGTGCTGAGTTTGTGAGTATCTTGTCACATAAGTTCATTCACGGCAAATCTGACTTATTCCGATGCAGGGAAATCTTTCATTTAACACCTTGGTCTACGGCGATGCCGTTGGCACCGCATTTATTGATGACCTAGTTTTGCAACCAGGATCTAATAACGTCTCGATTCGTGCCAATCTCAGCCAAGAGGCCTTGCTCGGCGGTGTTACGCAAAAGCCTATTTGTGAGACTGGAATTCTTCCACTGCAGCTGGAAGTCCGCAGCATCATTAATGGGGGCGATCACTTGGAGTACTTTGAGGACGCATTCAAGGCCACCAATCTAACGACCGAAATTGACATTCGCGAAACGCTAAAGAGGGACTTAAATCTGACGGTCGCTTGTGCTGATGTTTAGAGCTACCACTGAGGGGGGTGTGTCGAGGTGAACTTTTGTGGTGTCTTACCTCGGTATTCTATCAAGATGAGATACGTAATTGTCAATGCCTCTGATATCACATAATGCGGAAGTGCGATTGGAAAACAATGACCCAGGATAATAGCTTATTAATTGTTAATATTAACCTTGGCTTTGATGGCATCGGCACACAGTTTGTCCGATCAAGTTTGGTGTTCTCAACTTGGTGCTGTAGTCTGTACCGTATCTATGCCAAACGCCTAAACCTCGGTTCCAGCCTTAAGCGAGATATCGTCGCGGTTGCAGATCATGCCGTCCTTGGCATGAAAGGGTTTCCACAGATTTGGAAATGATTGACCCATGGTGCCATCGTCCAATAATCTCTTGACACTCCAAAGAAGCATGCTGACCAGTTGGTTGGGAACAATCCCACGTAATAGCGCGGCACTCGGTTGGGGGCTTTCGCCCATCAAAGGATTGACTGTGGTGGGCTCTGATTGACGATATGCGGGGTTAGCTTCGACATTACATCCTTGATGCTCGTCGTTTTTTCTTTTTGTTGAATTAATTGAGTTTTGATTCTTGACGCGATATATCGAACTGCTGCCCAAATACGCGACGCGCGATGGCCCAGAATCCACCCACCGACGTAACTAACCAGTCACAGCCCACAGATGTGATTGCGGATGTGAGTTGGCGCAAGCTTGGATTTAGGCCCCTTGTTTTTCCAAATCTGACGTCTCAGCCGGTACCGGATGATCACGACTCTGTGCTAGATGAGGTAAATCGAATGCTGCAGTAGACATAATCGACATCCTAACTCGGAATGTTGCGTTCAGACCTCACTGTACAGTGAGACCACTTCCCTGGCCTCCACCATTCTCAAATATCGGCTAGAAAATGGCCGAACATACCAATCGTATAAAGCAGGATGTAAGATTGATCGCTTGATGCTGTCACGCCTGGCTAATAAAATGCTTTGAAAGCGTACATTTTGCCGAATGATGAAGTTTGTCAACCGCCGCCGTGCCTTTGTCTGTGTTAACGCAAAGTTGCTAGCTGAAAATGATCGACTAGGTTCTGCATTCTTTTTTGAGGAATAATGCATAGTTCACTAATAGGACCCAGACCTACAACACCACATGTGCCTGCTCACTATTGGTGATCGGCTGTTTGTCTCTCCGGCTGGACAAGACGCGCCTCTTCAACGCGTACTTGATGCCGGATGCGGTACAGGTATCTGGGCTTTGGACTTTGGTGAGTTCCCACGGTTTCTCATGCGCATTACTAATGGCAGTAGCGGATGATCACCCGGAAACTGAAGTGAGCTGTGCGAATTCACTTTGAGTTCAGATGTTAGCTAACTGGTTTCAAGGTCATTGGTGTCGACCTTAGTCCCATCCAGCCTGCGTTGTAAATGCTTTTGCTAAAACGCTGATCTTAGATGCAAGGCTAACGTAGTTAGTGTACCACCGAATGTGTCATTCTTTCTTGATGACCTTGAGCAAGAGTGGACATACACTAAACCATTCGACCTGATCTACATGAGGATGTTATCTGCCTCCATTGCGGATTGGCCGAAACTATTTAGTCAATCATTCCAGTAAACTGACAACAACCTCAATCCGCTATAATGAACATCGCACTAAGATGAAGTTAGAAATCTCACGCCTGGTGGTTACATTGAGCTCCTTGATCCAATCTACCCCATGGCATCTGACGATGGCACCTTGAAGGAAGACTCTGCCGTCTACAAGTGGATTAAGTTGATGAATGACGCGGCGACTAAACTTGGGAGCAGCTTGGATTCAGGAACACGCTATAAAGAACAGTTGGCCGATGCGGGCTTCGTCAATGTCGTTGAAAATGTCTACAAATGGCCGATGAATACTTGGCCCAAGGACCCAAGGTTCAAGGAACTAGGTAAGCCAGCATGAAACTTTGTGAATCTGTATTCTGATCCATTCATAGGCGCGTGGGGGAATGAGAACATCATGCAGGGGCTTCAAGCTCTGAGTCTGGCCCTTTTCACGAAGGCCTTGGGATGGAACCCTCAAGAACTGGAGTTATTTCTGGTGGATGTTCGAAAGGATCTGAACAACAAGGCTATCCATGGATATTGGAAAATGTGAGTGTTAGATATGAGAGTTTTCAGGCGGGAACTGATGCTATTGTAGTCATGTGGTGTACGGGCAGAAGCCTTCGAGTACTTGAGGCCTCGTGGCTTTTTGATTGAATACGGACTGTATGAGAAACTCTAATGCGTGGTAGTGATGAGATTTGGAACTTGAAATCGATTAGCAGTATCTTGAGCGACCCTAAGCTATATCTAGTACTGAGAGCATTGATCAAATGCGTCGAAAATTGCCAAACTTTGCGTGGGTCAATTCATTGTCCTTGGAGGCTGGGCACATGTGTAGTAACCCACTCGGTGCTTGCACTCGGATACAACCATCTCAAGGCAGATGAGGTTTCATTTCGTTCTGCGTCCAGTTCCAAACCTCCTCCTCTAGCTTAAGATCTTTAGTTTGTGGACTGCCCTGACCAGCGACACCAATAGGCTCGTAGTACTCGCCGCTCACGACCGAGTTTGAAGTTGCTGCCCAGAGCGTATTTTCCGCACCGTCTTCCCCGCTCAGCAGGAATATGCTTGCTACGCGCTTCAAGGTTCGCAGCCAAAAGCTGTGGGAGGCCAGATTGGAGTTTACCATTCCTGGGTGCACAACCACCATGGTGAATTGGGGTGCATCTTGGCAGAGTGTAACACATACAAAATACTCGCCAGCTTGCTTTGTCCGTAGCGAGTCCATGTACTCATTTCGCTCGCGGTCCCCTTTAGCGTGTCGAATCGGATGCCTTCTGCTGGAGCGTTCGAGTGTGCGGCAGAACCCAGCCAGACAACCCGAGCTGGGGCACCGATATCCGAGGGCTTTTCAAGGATTGGCTTGAGAAGCTCTAAGAAGAGCACGTGGCCCATGTAGTTGGTTCCAAATTGAACTTCGTAGCCGTCGATCGTGGTTCCTTCTGGGGTCGCCATGATGCCGGCATTGAGAATCAAGATGTCGAGTCTGTCTGAAAGCAGGCGAAATGCTGCAGCTGCATTCTTGATCGAATTGAAAGACGAAAGATCCATCTCGAGAGGCTTCAGGTCCACAGATTCGGCTTCGAGCTTAACCTCTTCGACGGCGGCTTTTGCCTTTTCAACGCTGCGAGCAGCGAGCCACATATGACTTGGCCCATGCCTGGCAAGTTGCTTCACAGTCTCGAGACCAATTCCACTGCTTGCACCAGTGACCAAGATGGTTTTACCCGAAAGCTGTGGAATATCGGTAGAGGGATCGAGTGGGACGCCGGCGATGGCGCTGAAACGGCCCATGATGAAAATCAGTAATGAGTAACGGGTCGCTCTTCTACACCTTTTCTGGTCATATTAGTAGGCGGATGAAGCTATATATAATCGATTTGCCTTGTTCTAGTATCCTCTTGTCTAGTGGGGACGGCCTTTATCTCCCAAAATGCGAAATTTATAATGAACTGTTTACCCTCAAGCTAATGCCCATGGTTAGCTTCCTCGCGCTTTATTGCATCATTGAGCTATTCCCAAAATGTTCTTTATCATGCCATGGTCCACCAATCATAGTTCGGGTCCTAGGGTCATCTTTTGAGAGTGTTCATCTTCGAGGCATTTATATCCGCGGAAGGGACACAAACCCCGCGGATTGTTGCGCCTGTGGTTAAGTTATGTTTGGCAGAGACCCGGGCCGAGATTGCCGATCAGGTTTCTTTAGTCATAAAAGGATAGTCATATTCCTGACCTTTATCCGATGACACGGACCATGTTCTTGACACCATTTCCCTCGACATTTCTATTGATATACTTGCATTATTGGCCCAGAGCCTCATATCGGGGTCTAAAACCTCACAACAGGGGATAAAATCTAAATAAAAAAGAATGGCATGTTAAAACTGCGGTGCTATATCTACTCCCACTCAAGATTCAACGATTTCTCGAGGTAGGCAGTGCTTCGGATCTCGTATGAGAAGTTAACTATACAATTAGCCGTCTTTAAATTTTTTCCTAAAGCTGTCTTGCGCGATAGCACTGTCCAGTTCAATTGAACCGCGTAGAGAGCGCAGCGTCGACCTGTGACACGGGGAAGATGACGCGGGGTTTTCAGTTTCTCCTGTCTACATGACACTTTGAAAACTTTGCCCACGGACCAAAAGACTGAAGATGTCAAAGAGACAGCCAACACAGACCTTAAAATGATGTCGTGGCGCTGTCGTACTTGAATCGTGCTCCATGGGCCAAGTTAGCTCACGAAGGGATCAAGTGATGCCCGGAGAAAGCCATCGGTGTCCCCTGGTAAAATATTCTGCAGGGTACCGAGCGATCGAGCGCCAAGGTATTTAAAAGTATGCTCTACGCTCTAGTAAAATTGTGATCTACTTCAGTGTTGCCATTAAACGCATGACGTGGATGTCACCATGAAACAGGATTAAATTAGCCAGCAAGCATCAATTAACGCGTGGCGGCTTATCAAGTACGACCTTTGAAGGAAAACTTGTCAGCGAATAGCCGAGGAGGTCGTTATTGCCGTGTGGCGGCTGCGCTATATTCTGGCGCATGCTGGCTGTTGACCTTGCGGAGTAGTACAGCATGTTAAGAGGCGTGTTTTATCCTCGGCCGGTCTAGTTGTGGCTGTAAATTAACCAACGCCAACGTCAATGACGTCTTCGCCCCCTAACAAAGTGGAAGAGCATGGAGCCTTGGGGACGCGGCGCGGCACGATGAACCGGGATTTGCTTTTTGGTGTGCATCAGCCATGGAGCTACCACCCGTCTCCGCAGTAGCGCCGGACATGTTAGGAGGCCTTAGTTCATCTCTGATCAGGCAGATTTGGATGAAATGGCACCTACGTGGAAAGGCGGTGATGGGAGCGGGCTGGTTAAAGCCTGTGTACCCCCGCGATACTCTAATCTCGCATCAGAGCATCATCTGCAAACAGTCAACATGGTATCCACCCGCACTGCCTCTCAATATGATTCCATTGGAACCAAATACGACGTAATCAAAACGACTTCGTTCAATAAGCTTGAACGACTCAACTTTCAACGAAACGTGCGGCCATTCCTTTCCCAACCGAACGTCTCCATCATTGATTTCGCCTGCGGAACAGGGTTCTACTCCCATCTCTTGCTCAAATGGGGAGCCTATTCCGTCACTGGAATCGACATATCGGACGCCATGATCTATGGCGCCAAGGCACGACTGTCACAAACTCCATATGCCTTGCGAGCCCAGTTCGTGCAAGGCGACGGCTTTCGGCCTAAATCATACAAGACGCCCGGATCCGACGGGTTTGACGTCGCCACCGGCGCCTGGTTTCTCAATTACGCCGAAAATAAGGAACAGCTTACAGCAATGTTCCAATCCATCTCCATGAACCTGAAAAGGGATGGCGTTTTTGTTGGCATATGTTACCACCCCATGGATGACATGGACGCGTGGGCCTCGGCCTGCAACTCCATACGGCCAGTCATGACTAAGACTGGCTTGGTAGAAGACTACAGAGATAGGCTCGAGAACGAATTAGGCTATGCTGTTCAAATCTTTGGCCTTCCGCCTCCGGGCTCACCGCCATCGGTCGAGGGGGTGGAATTTCGAACGTACCATCTCAAGAAGAGCGTATTTGAAGAGTGCGCACGTGAAGGCGGCATGGGTGGGAAGATGGAATGGCGCAAAATTGAGTTTTTAGGAGACGAATGGAGACAGGAAATGGGCCTGCAGGATGATGATGAAGCGTGGGCTCAGCTTCAGGCGCATCCGCAACTAAGCGTGTTGGTGGTATGGAAGGAATAAATCTCCCCAATATTTTTAAGTGCTTATCAACTTCACCATGGCCACCAGTATGCCGTATGGATTTATGCATTGACTTGATGGCCGGTATAAGAAATTGCCTTTCAATCTCAGCTTTCTGAAAGTCTCTGGCTTTCCCTGTCTTCTCAGAATTGGCTTGCCGTTTTCCCATGAGAGAAATAGTCGCACAAACATCGATCTTGATCTCTTCACCTTTCTGACATGCTGTTGCAGCTGCTTGCTGACCACGTTTCCCGCTTGAAGATGGTAGCTTCCCTATGATCTGACATAATATTGGATTCCAAAATGCTCACGGATGATGACGAGTTTCTCACCCCTCACTGTCTCCTCAATAATGTGTACGGCTACCACGATCAGGATCATGACGACATGGGACGCTTGGCGATATACCCCTTATTACCCCGCAAGATGACACAAGGGCGTCTGATGTAATATAGTACTGACAGTGTTTTTGGAAACCTGCTTTGCATTGTTTATCCATTAGCTATTGAAGAGCGATCATTTCAAGCTACAGATCATAAAGTCGGTTTCTTTACCACCTCTTTCCCGCCCAAACCCTTTTGATTTCAACCAGGATTCTCATCTTTTCAACAGTCCTATCTCACAAATATGAGAGAAAACGTGTCATTCCAAACATCAGACAACGTAACCCTGCGTGGGTGGTTCCACAAACCTGATGATGCATCCTCGCCATTGCCGACACTGATCCTGGTTCATGGCTTCTCCTGTATCAAGGAAATTGAACTCGAGGAGTTTGCAAAGTCTTTCTCTACCACCCTGCACATAAACTGTCTTCTTTACGACCACAGAGGCTTTGGCGAAAGCGATGCCAAGGGAGGGCACCCGCGCCAGGAAATCATCCCTGCGCAGCAAACGAGCGATCTCTCCGATGCCATTACCTATGTGCAGACTAGGCCCGACGTCAACAAGGAAAATGTTGGCCTGTGGGGCACATCTTATGGCGGAGGCCACGCAATTTGGGTAGGGGCAGTGGACCGTCGCGTGAAGGTAGTCGTGGGACAAGTGCCTTTTGTGGATGGCTTCGCCAACTTTCATCGATTGATCCGGCCAGACCTTATCGGAGGCATCAACACGATGTTTCAAACCGGTATCTGCGCTGTTCTAACTCCCCTCTTCATTCAGAGGCTGGCTAACCGTTGCGATAAGACCGAATTGCACGTGCAGCTGGTGAAGCCCCGGTCATGTTGCCTGTTGTAAGCGACTACCCGAACGAGCCAAAGGTCCTTCCAAGTCCAGACAGTTACGAGTTTTTCACGGCCTGGGGAAAAAGGGCACCATGGAAGAATGAAGTTACTGCGAAATCGTGCGTCTACAACCCGAATGCGTCCCTTGGCGCTTAACTGACCTACTAAGATAGATTGGAGGCCATGCGCGAGTACATCCCGGCGTCCCAGATTTGTCACATCTCACCCACGCCTCTCTTGATGGTTGTCGCAGAGAGCGATGCCCTGTGCCCGGTAGACGTTTCCTTGGAAGCCTATTCCAAAGCTCTTGAGCCCAAGGAACTTTATATCCTGCCTGGTGGTCATTTTGATGGATATTCAGGTTCTGCCTTTGAAAAGAACAGCCAGAGGCAGATCGAATTCCTCAAGAAGCATTTTATATCTTGAGGGGAGCTTGGAATGGCTAATCTGAGATTTTTGTTTGGACTATCCAATAATGGGACTCAGTGATTTGCTCGATGTACCTTCTAAACAATGGAATGTGAAGTATTACACGGAACAGACTTTCTACTTTGATTTACCAGTTTACGGTTGGTGGCAGAAGAAATCGTTGATCTAGATTGGTTCTAATAACGCCTATACTACTAATTATGATGCTTATGCTGAGCTTTCATTCTTCATTATCAAGGCGCCTACGCGAATTAACTAGTTATGCTTCTGTTGCAAAGTCAGCCGGTGGTCAATTATGCAATAGAAATATGATGCGATTTACCTCTGTGATAACTTGATCCAATTACTGTATCTCAAGGCACGAGGGATTGCCTTCTCTGTTGCTCTCATCGATGCTCTGCATTGAATTTTATTGTCAAGATTGATAGAAATAATCAACTCGGCGATGCCGACCCCGATGAAAGTGTCGGTCCTAACAATGAAAAAAATGCATCATTCTGTATCATTTAGTGTTATAAATGCAGCGCGGTTTCTTTGGTTAGGATTTATCGTGAAACTTTCCGAGCAGTTTGAGTTGTATTTAATTCTGGAACACGGAGCAGCACATAAACCCTGCCACGTACGCATTGTTCGTTTATCATAACTAGATCCTGGTGCTTCGGGGAGCTGCTATCTGTCTCAGCGGTCGGTGGCTTTCTTTGGCTATGACATCATGAAGGCCCTTGTAAAAGTGAGAATTTTCGCGGTTGCATGTGCGGTGCTATGTATGACAGGCATGACGTATTATGTACGCCTTGGCACATACCAGCAAACAGATATTGTCCAAAGCCGAGCCACCAAGTGGTCCCAGTGACTCAGAACAGCCAGTTATGGGCATGCTAACCTAAGACAGGTGTCACGAAGGCCAGCTGGAATTCCGTGCACGCGGGCCTGTCCATCGATAAGTTCGATTCACGATGCATGTTGTGCAACCGGAGTGGCCATCTAACTCCGCACTAACGTGGGGCTTATTTACCACTCCACTTGGTTCAGCACAGGATCGACGACTTGGTGTTTGCTGTCCAAGTGGCGGTCAATATCTGGACAGGCTTCACATAACAACGTTCGGCAGGTAAGAAAGCTCATTGGTATCAGTCCTGCTGTGCCCTACGGGTTGAGAACGCTGTGATTTGTTAGTGAAGGGAAGGGGCGGGGACGTGCTATCTAAACAGCGGTCAGCAGGATAGCACGATAGTTAGAACTTTGTCTCAATTACCTTAACACACAAGCAAGGGAGAAGTAGCGTGTCGGCACTCGCCGATGGTCCCTCCTACTATAAATGAACACCCGACGACCCGAAAACAAGATGTTTTGATTCTTCACACGACATTCCTCAATTCGACCTTCGCATACACAAGTTCCCTCACGTATCAGAATGAAGGTCCTCTCCACCTGCTTAACTGTTCTTGTCAGTCTTGCCTTTACTGGAAAGGTGACAGCAGATATTGTTGGTAGTCTCAGACCGACTTCCAACGAGCCATGTTAACGGTCCTAGTGCGGGAGTGCCTGCGATTGTATCGAACAGTATTGTTGCAACTCTGGGCCCAGCTCCCAGTGCTCCAACGTTGAGATACCGGTATGGCTAATCCGTAAAGAAAGCCTAATCTTGAAAAAAGCTAACAAACGAACAGGGTCAAGACTGCAGCGATACATGCTAGCGGAATGGGAAGATACGGGGATTGGTAACACAAAGAATGAGCTCAAGGTGGCAGGGAAAGAGAGATTGATGAAGGATTTAATTCATCTGTACTGAGTCGTTTATTCCTATTTTGACAATTAACTACAAGTTGAAGCATTTTTTGGATGAATGAAGGAGACAATGTCCTGTGTAGAGCTACTAGTATACGGTTGGATCGAGAAACCCTTTTAAAAAGCTCCTCTAGATTCTATATCCACGTAGGCTGAAGCCCTCTCTATCTGTGGCTACGCAATAAAAAGCCTATTAATGCTCACGGCTTCCAGGACAGATGATCCCAAAGGTGTAGTTTTGTCATTGGGGGCCTATCTAACTACTAGGGAATGAATGATTCCTCCAAAAACGCATTATAATAATAATCTAAAACTTCCTCCAATGGCTCTAGACTCTTGCCAATATCGCCAACTCAGAAACATAGGTTCCAACACCAGCCGACCCTTTTTGCTGTGAAGTAGAGTTAGTATAATATATGACGGTTTGTATGCCCTTGTGCAATGGTTTACTTACGAATAGTGGAAAGGTAACTGCGAGCTCTGCGTTCTCCTTGTCACCGGGCATATGGTTCAGCCAAGTCACTTTCTTGCGAGAGAACAGAACGGGGTTCCCGTCTGCTGTCTTGTTGACCGTCTTTTCAGGAATCTTATGAGGATTTGGGGGTTCCTTGGGTTTCTTATCTCCTGTGTGCCAGTGAATGACGGGATGAAGGAGCGCTGCAACAGTCACATAGCATTGAGAACCGTACTTGGGGTCAGACTCGTACTCTGTTTCACATCTCACCGTAGCCGGTTGTCGGTAATTCTCATCGTCTAGAACCGCCACCACAGACGTCTGGCAGTTGAGATGGTACAGGGCTTGGAATACCATCATATCAAGACCCTTGAGAGTGCGATGTAGGTTTTCGATGGACGATTCGGATGCATGCGGGTAGGCATGTTTGCACACAAAGCCTAAATAGCGGCCTGTTACCATTAGCGAGATTACATGGGCGAAGGAGGGCTAATGGAAATACCGCCGAGGTAAGACTTTTGCTCATCAAGAAGCGTCTCGAGAGCATGATAGAAGTGCAGTGATCTTGGGTTTAAGATACAGAATTTATCAGCCATTCGCGTAGGAGTGTTGAGGGTCCAGCAAAGGCTGTACGTGAGAGTGATCCGATGGCCTTTGGTCACTGGTGATATTCGATCTCGGCATTCAGAAAAATATGCGGCCCAATGAACAGAGTCTCGTTTTTCGCTTGCCCAATTGAAGGATGTTTCTCGTCCGCTGTGGTTGAGGAAGAGTTGACCCCCCGCAATAAGTTCAGCACACGAGCGAACGGGCGGTGCGTTGGAGTACTAACCTTGGTGCGCCTGCGGCAGGCAAACGATGAGTGATCCCATCTGGTTGACTAATTGGGCTTTGGGAACGGGGTGCTCAAGGTTCTCACACGGTGCCGAGTGTATCTGGAGAGCATTTAGCCTGGCAAGGATTAAAGGGCGGGGTCATTTCTTCCAAGACTCACGTTTAGACTGCGCAGCTTGGCCCTGATACCAACTTCAGCAATTCCAGCCTCGTCCGTGTCGCCAAGGCCGAAAACCTTCTTGGACCGAACGCTGTGAGTCAAGGCTTGACTGACTGCGTCTATCACACCGTACTCGGAGAGGTTAAAGTTGGTGCTGAACTTGGACGAGTCAAGATCGCGCGCGTTGAAACAGGATCCGTCGAGAGGCTGCTGGTCGCCGATGCCGAATGTCGGTGGCTCGTAGTCTGCCAGGAGTTGAGCAAAGGCTTCCTGTGCGGCGTCGCTTTCAGCGATGGGCAGGGAAATATTGAAGCCGCGGCCCATTTCACCCGAGTCCCAGCGAATGATGATAGGTGATTCTATGTAGGGAATTTCGTTGGATTTTGAGTCGGGTCGCGTCGTGGGGATAGTGCCGCCGATGGCAAAGACATCCACGTCGGTACCCATTTGAAAAGCTGACCTCACATCGTAGAGAAGGGACTCGCCGTTGGATGTGCTTTCGCTGTCTATCGACATGGACTCAGAGCCACCGGAGACGGAAGAGCGAGGCTCGGAGGGAGGAGAATCCAAATCCATGATGAGTGATGCTGATGCGGGCTAAGCAGTGTTCGCGGTGATGACTGTTGATGTTGACTGTTGAGAACTTCAGAGGCTACAGCGCCACAGAGTAACATTTGTATGGGTCTCGTGACTGGGCCATGCATTTTCAATGATGCACAGGTACGTTACGTGGGCAGGAATCAGTTGTGCTCATAACCTGCTCAGAAGGTCATTGTCTTGGCAACTGAAGGCAATACCCAAATAGGGCGTATGGCGCTTTCTGCAAAAGCTGATTGCAGCCCTGAGAATCACCTCTGGTGGAACGGAAAACGCCATACTTGCACCCTGTAAAAAGTAGCAATTTAGTTGCAGCTATCATTTTAAAAGAAAGCCCTGTAGACCAAATCATCCCTTGCATTTTAATCTAAACCTTTATGGTCGAGGAGCGCGAGGCACTGACTGACCCTGTACTTTTAGCACTAAATTGCTTCTGTCAACGCACTAATTTTGGTGGGATTTTGATCGTCCCACGCTTAGTTTTATTATTATTATTATTATCATCCTTGAGGTCCAATACGGCCCAAGTCAACACAACAAGCTTTACACAGCAAGGTTTACACAGTTAGGCTGCAACCCACGCTTAGTTTTATTGCACTTGATTTGTGCATAAAGTAAGAACAACTGAACCTGAGGCTTTGCTCTATAATCAGCACCCCTCGGTCTAAAGCGCGATGTAGAGAACTAACGTCGACCTCTCTTTTGTGCACCTCCTTATAAAAATCACCAGAGTCTATCCGGTGCACTTTTAGGATATGCGAGATGATCCTATTGCATGCATCAATCGGCAATGTGGGCTGCAAAGCCGTTCCCCACGGAGTCTTCTGTTCCACGATCATCTTCTTGGATTGGTGGCAATCTCGAAAACATGACCCACGCCAATAGGGCCATGCAGAGCTGGATAAAAACGAGGCCTTGAAAGATCCATATTCCGAAAATTTGCGTCAACACGCCAAGACCAAAAGGAAGCAAAGCGCTTCCGACTTGCCCTATCGATGACACAAAAGAAACAGCAGTTATGTGCATCGAGGTTGGGAGCAGAGTGGTGAGTTGAACAATAGCGCAGGGGAAGAGGGGCCCGCAAAAGAAGCCGATGAAAGAGAAGGTTATTGCGCAGGAGACGGAATTCGTAAGGGCCATGGAAACCGACAAGAGAGCCAAATTGGATAGAAAGTAAATGGGAACTGCCAATTTGGTACCGATTTTGTCTGTCACGGAGCCCAGGCAAAGTCTCCCGACAGCCATGCCCATCCAAAAGCCAGAGATGGAGGTTGAGGCAACAAACACCGTTGCGTGTTGATGTCTTATCATGAACATAACCATCCAGCCAGAAATGGCTGCTTCAGTGCCAACATAAAATAAAAGATATGCTGCACAAGCCCAGGTGGCAGGCTGTGAGAGAACTGCTCTGAGATGCATCTGGTGCTTTGGCTGCGAGGAACGGCGTGTAGTCGCACGATATCGTTCAGCTGTGTGATTTCGAAACGCTACAGTCAGAACAGCAAGTTCCACCAGGGAGACAAAAGTCTGGTCTCAATGGTAAGCATGACTGGCGTCTGAATTCATCATGGTCATGGGAGCGTACCAGAATGTAGTACCATTTGAACCACGCCCATCGAGGGCTTTTTGCAAGAGTGCCGATGAAATAGGGACCCAATCCTGCGCCGACGGAGAAGGAGCCGTGCAAAAAGCCTGAGACTATATTCCCATTCTTCATTGCGGCAGCCCAGGCACACAAGGGGCTATCAATGAAGCCCGCCCCAGCGGCATAAATCGACAGAAATAGCACAAACACGGGGAATTGCGGATGATTTGCACCGCCCAGAGTGTAAATGAAGTGTAAGGTTGGTCCAAGCATGGTGTTTCCTCTCTTGCCGAACTTCGAGTGTATTGAATTGTTTAGCTGAGCCGCAACAATGTATGAGATGGCCGGAATAGGGAAAATCAGAGCGACTGTCACGTCGTTCAGGGAGTAGTATTGCTCAAAGTACGGCAGTAGAGTACCGGTTGTAGATGAAAACATTCCCAGGATCAGGAAAGAGAGCATAGACGCAGCAATCTGTGAGATTGGCGTCGGTTCATCTGTACCAACCCGCTCGTCTCCATTGTTACGGATTGAGTCCGGAGAAGTGATGACTGCGGTCCTTGAACCGATTAGAGGAGAAGTCTCGTCAAATTGTCGATGCATGAGGATTATCACCGGTATTCTGCCAAGACTCAATGTGGAGATGACGGGGGTTCGAGAGAGCGGAGGATGATCCATCGCGACGCGGAGAAATACGATGGGGTCACCCGGAGTAATTGATGAGATGGGGTTTCTCCAGCCCCACCAAAAGCAACTCTACATTTGCACCATCACCTCTTCATGCATTGTGTACGCTGTCATCTTGCATGATGCGTACTCGTGTTGCCCGTCAAGCGTGCGAGAGCTGCAGGAAACGCAAGGTCAAATGCGACGCTAACCCGCGCCAATGCTCCAATTGCAGCACCCTGGGTCTCCACTGCCAGTACAGCACCCAGAGGCGAAAACGGGGACCGAAGCCCAGAGCGAGCGTTGCGGGCGTTGAAGCTGATGCGACACTCACTGATCTCACGTCGATTCCTGCAGCCCCTGGCATCCCAGATGCATCTGACTTGCATATACCACACAGGGATTCCCCTCATCTCGCCGGAAATGCCGGACTAGACCTCCGCACGCCTCAATCTCTTGTCGATCTGCCCTCTCCCATCGAAAGAGAATCACTGACTGTCATTCAGGCATCCAAAGTGAGTCATGGGCCTCTGCAAGTGCATCGGCGGCTCAATGAAGCTTTTGCGACCCTCCAGCTACCCATACAGGAGACAGTATTCCAATGCGTCGACAGTTTCCTGCTCTGGACCTTTCCATCGTGTCCAGTGGTTCATCCTTCGACATTCAGACAATTTTCGCATCTTCTATTGCCTTCCTCTAGTCATCTCTATGCGTCGGGAGCTAGTCGCGAACATGGACCGCGGGGTGTTGACATGCGGGCCTTTGCCCTCGTAACATCCATCTGTGCAATGGTCTGTTCCCGTCGGCACTTGATGGTTAATCAATCCTATGTCTTGTTGGGAATTTTTCTTTCAGCATCGCGTTCCATGTTTAGTTTTTGCCAAGATTGGGATTTATCGCACCCCGACTCCAGTTCGCTGATTCTAAGAATCGGCCACTCCGCAGCCCTCCACCACTTGGGGCAGACGACAAAATCGTGGTATGTCTTGGGCGACACCGTAAGGCTGGCTATGGATATGCGATTACATCAAGAGGTATCCTATCGTGACCTTGACCCTCTGGAGGCCAAATTGCAAAGAATTTTGTTCATGACGCTGAGTGTGAGTGATATGTCGGCATCTGTTCTGAACGACCGTCCTCTTATGTTTCAGGATATGTACCTGAACAGAAAAGAAATTATGCAAGCGGACATTCAAGATAGCCCCACTCTGCTTGGAATAGGAGAAATTCACTGTGACCCCCCATATGAGGCTCAATTACTTGAAGGAGTGCATTTGTCGTACCGGGTGTGGTCAGAAGCAACAGCACTTCTGCTTGACATGAAGAGCTTGTCGCGTTTATACTCGAGGGCTTTCTGCAGTGTCCCCAAACAGGATCTCATTCAAGTTGGAATTATGCAGTCCTACATGAAGTTCTGTGGTACTCTTGACGCACTCCCCCGTTGGCTCCAAAGCCCAGACAATCACGCCGCTGCGGATGATGCTACCGCCACCTATCAGAGACAAGCATTTTGGCACCAGCGGGCAAATATTGTCTTGACCTTCCATTACCTTCGTTTGGTTCTGCTTCGGACGGCCATGGACACGGGCCTTTGCGCGCTACTTGGACTGACGGATAACAACGACATGCTAGCCCTACGCAAAATTGAAATCGCGAGTGACTTGGCAGCAGCTAAATTAAGCATGCCATTTGAAGCACTGCAAGCAAATGGAGAACCATTGGTGAGTTGTCTTTTTTTGGGTCTTGGTGGGGCCGTCACTAATCAGTTCATCAACAGGTCGAAAAACTCCGTCAGGTTGGCATCAGTTTGCTAGGAATCGTCCACCAAAATGATAAAAGCCCAGTTACATCGCGCGCCAATTCACTTCTGAGCACCATTATCGATATCGTCGTAAGATTGGACTCACGAGTATCGGACGAGCTCCAATTGAGCGGACGAGATGGTGTCGGCCCATTAATGATGGAGTCGTATTTGTCCGCGGAATAATATTCTCCGAAGCACGAGACTTGGCTTCGATAACGAAATGGACCTTTGCAGCTTGATGTATTTAAGTTGGCTTGCACTTGATGCCCCGCCTTCGTTGCTCGATTTCACTGCTACTCTAAATTGCCCGACTGGCCAATTACTAACAGAGCTGTCAAGAGGTCACCAGAATGGCGGGCCAAACTGAGAAAGTCGAGTACAAAAATCCAATTGTTCTCGGATTTTCTCCAGATCCGTCCGTCGTCTTTGTTGATGGCACGTTTTACCTCGCTACCTCATCCTTCCACGTCTTCCCCGGCCTGCCAATATACGCATCACAGAACCTGCAAGAATGGACACACATAGGTATTGGAGCCGACTTTATCGGATTATAACCTATTTTCTAAGCTTTGCAACGGGAAATGCCATAAATCGCCCGGATCAGCTAAGTTTGGAGTGGGCCACCATGGCGAAAATGCCGCTTGACACAGGACACTACATGATAGGCGCAGGAGGCCTGTTTGCACCAACCATTCGCTACAACAAGGGCAAATTTTACATCATCTGCACAAATTGCATCCTGAAAGAAGAGGAATTCAAACTTCAGAATTTCGTCATTTCGACGTCGGACATTTGGGGTGGGGAATGGAGCGATCCGGTGGACATTTCATTCCGCGGAATCGATCCGAGTCTCTTCTTCGACGATGATGACCGCGTCTATTTTCAGGGTTGCTACATGCTCGACCGAGGCAAACAGCCCAGCTGCACGATCAAGCAGTTCCAGATTGACCTCGAAACCGGGAAGCCGTTATCAGAAGAGCGGGAGATTTGGGGCGGCCATGCTAAGTACGACACAGAAGGCCCGCACATTTACAAAATCGGGAAGTGGTACCATTTGCTCGTCGCTGAGGGCGGCACCTTTGAGCATCATATGCTCTGCATCTCCAGATCAGAGAACATATGGGGCCCGTACGAAGACTTCAGAGGTAACCCGATTCTCACAGCGGATGGAATGAGCGCTTACATCCAAAATACCGGCCACGGAGAGCTATTCCAGGATGGGTCTGGTCAGTGGTGGGCCGTGGCATTAGGCGTGCGCAACGTGAACCGGGATGAAGAGGCTGCGAATGACAACTTCATTGCACCTCTTGGAAGAGAGACATTTCTGGCCCCAGTCGAGTGGCCCGAAGGCGAATGGCCCAAGATGCTTCAACCGACGATGGAATTCATGGCTCCTCTCGCTCAAGGCTCCAGCTCAATAGCATCAAACAATGCGGGAGAAATGAAACTTGGTTCGGCGCTACCCAATGTAGAAAATCTCTACATCAGGATACCCGACACCTCAAAATATCAACTTCCACCGGAGGGAGACGGAACAATTACGTTATTCCCAAGCCAGACCACTTTATCAACACCAACTGGCACCAGCACATTCCTAGGCCGCCGACAACGATCGTTAGAATCCATCGCAACTGCATCTCTTCAGCTCACCAGTCTGAAAAGGGGCATAAAAGCAGGCATTGCTGTTTACAAAGACCATTTACGGCACGTCTCGCTTGTTTATGACCACGACACTGCGGCAGTCTCATTGCGCGTAGCCAGCTTAAAAAGAAACGAGGCTATCCCAGCAAACCTCTCCATTGGCAGCGACCCCAAACAGCTGCACTTGAAGATTAAATCTTCTTCGACACACTGGGTCTTTTTTGCAAAGCAAACTGATGAGGACGCAGTCGATGAAGCTGGCTGGTTTGAGATTGGGTCCATCTCCACTGGGGAACTAAGTGCCCGGGAAATGACTGGTCCGATCTTGGGAATTTTTGCACACTCTGCGAATGATTCGAGTGGCGAGGGCGGTGTCGAATTTGTCGGCTTTGATGTGCGAGATGAGTAGATTTTGGTGGAGTATGTTGTTGCAGGGGTCTTGCTAGCATTATCGTGTGCTGGGTGTAAAATCAAATTTCGTCCTTTGGTAATAGAACCGGAAAATTGAAATGAGGCAAAACAAAGACATAGCTGGAACTTACAATACCTCATTCGAGTAGGTGTGAAGTATACTTAGATTTCACCTTGGCACTTCACCGTTTCATCAGACGCACAACAGATGAACGTACTCAGCCAGCCTAAAAGTGAGCCTTTGAAGCCTAAGGATCTGATACACTGTATAAATTTCTACAAAATCCACCAAAAATCACCTTCAAGTAGTTTTTTATGCACGATAATCCGTTGCTTCTCGTTGCTCGATTGGATTGACCATGCCTACCTTAGGGTAGTTTGCCTCGGAAATGATATGGGGGTGGAGCCCATCACGTGAGAGACATCCACTGGCCAGTAATCCTCACAGGGTGCTTTACCATTTGAAATTGGGCCAGCAGAAGACGAGCGACCCATTGACAGCGCAGTATGCTAAAGAGGTTTAATGGAGCTTCACTATCATCAAGTGGAAATATATTGTCACGCCGTTGTGGTGTGCGTTTTGGGACAGCCAACCCACGTGACCAAACTGCCTATTCCTTAAGCTGCTGCCTTGATAAAGATGGACAGGGTATGTATGGCGAGATAAGCCGCGGTCTGGTGCGTCGTGGCACGCCATTCAGCAGCGGCGGATCCATCGGAGACTATCAATGCCGCGATCAATTTGCCCTCAACAAATCAGGGCGCTGTCGATCAATTCGTAGCCAAGACACAGCTGGAGACTGCCAAGAACGATGGGTCGTAGAGAACCACTTGTGCCCCCCAGGGGCCCAAGATGGGCCTCACTGAAGGTGGTTGTTATGGCAATTCTCGGCGCGACGCTGCTCTTCGAAGCGCGCAGCCTTCCCAGCCTCTGGCAGATTAACGACCGCGAGGAGCCTAGTCTATCGCCGTCGCAAGAAGAAGCTGTCCACAATGCCATTGCAAGATGTGAATCCTTCCATCAGGAACCGCGACCCGACACCAAAACCAATCGCCTGCGTTCCAATCCGCGCTGGGAATCGTCGGCGGTGCAACACGAGCCATTCCTCCTGCGCAATGCCACCTTGTTCGACGGCGAAGACTTCGTCTCTGGACCCGTCGATATCCTCATCGAAAAGGGTGTCGTGGTCTCGGTATCCCCGGCCTCGACTTCTGCCGATGTGCCCTCATACAACCTGCATGGAAAATACGTCACCCCCGGCCTTGTGGATATGCATGGCCATCAGGTGTCTATGAACTGGCCTGGGGCGCCTGATAGCGACGATGGCAATGAGATCCACCCCTCAACAGGTCCACTGACTCCTTTTCTCCGTGTCCTTGATTCCTTCAAGGCTGAAGATATGGCGGTCCCTATCATCGCTTCCGGCGGTGTCACCTCTAGTCTCATCTTGCCAGGATCTGCAAACATCATGGGCGGCGAGGCCACGTTGATCAAAAACAAGCTAGCCAGTGGCCGGTATGGCGAGAATGTGGTTGACGACCTACTTCTGGAGCGAGGCGTGCCGGTGGCAGAAAGACGCCGGTATATGAAGATGGCCTGGGGCGAGAACCCCAAGGTCGTCTATGATCATACACGAATGGGAAACTCTTGGATACTCAGACACCACCTCAGTCGGGCCAAGACGATGAAAGAGAAGCAAGACAAATGGTGTCATGCTGCGCGGCAGAATACACCTCTGAAAGACTTGGCCGCATCAATGGAGAGTCACGGCATAATCGGACCCGAAGCCCTTGAGCTCGAATCAACCATTGCCGTCCTCAGAGGCGACATTGCCGTGCATGTGCACTGCTACTTGAGCAATGACTTTTCGAGCCTTCTTCGTATTGCGAAGGAGTTTGGCTTCCGCATTTCTGGTTTTCATCACGCTCTGGATGCCTGGAAGGTCCCCCAGCTTCTCAAAGAAGAGTGAATTTTGCCTTGACTCAATTTCGTCTGACCGGCGGCTAATGTGTTATAAGGAATCTCACTATCGCGACGTTTTCTACTTTTGGGTTGTACAAGCAAGAGGCGTACCATGCTAATCTGTGGGCTGGTAAGATTCTGGCCGATGCTGATCTTGCTGTGGCATACAAATCGGTAAATATGACACTGCATTATTGTACCTCTTTTTCTTGGAAAGGTGACTAACGCGCTGCTTCCCTTTCTGCACGCATAGGACCACTGTTTGAGTGAACTCAATGCCAAATATCTGATGTAAGACATTGAACCTTTCCCTACCCCTACACAAGATATTTGGGTATCGGTTTCGAAGGACATACTGAAAGTCTCAGGTTTCAAGCCGCGACGGCACATTCATTCCATCTTGACCAGCGTCGCGCCTTGCAGTCTGTCACCAGCGTTCCATCAAAGGCTCTTGGAATAGACTACCGGGTTGGCTATGTTCGTCCCGGACACGACGCTGACATTGTCATATGGGACTCGCATCCGTTGTCCCTTGGAGCAACGCCGTTGGAGGTTTTTATTGATGGACAGCCAACACTGCCACAAAGTAAGTTGGAGGAGGTGCCAGTGCACCAAGGCGACCCCAAATGGCGCCCTGTTGCGTCAGAACAAACGAAGTCGGAAGTTTGCGGCGGTTTTATGGGAACCGAAGGCGTCGTCGTCAAGGGAATCCGTACTTCATACCTTGCTGCACACGCACCAACCAACCTGGACGATATCAGCCTAGTTATTAGAAAAGGCCGTGTCGTGTGTTTTGGTTTGTGTGATGCGGAAATTCGCGGGAACGCCAAAGTTGTCACTCTTGATAATGGCTACATCCTGCCCGGTCTCACTGCAGTTACTTCAAGTCTTGGCGTCTCCGAGATTGACTCGGAACCAAGTACGGGAGATGGAGTCGTCGGCCCCAAATATGATGCTACCCTGCCAGAAAACCTTCCTTATGCGAAATATGGCATTCATTTCGACGGCAAGGCTATTGATCGAGCGAGAATCGCCGGCATTACAAAAGCTGTCACCACACCATTGGCGCCTGACTCTGGCAACTTCTGGGTTGGGGTAAGCGTGGGCTTCCGGGTTGGCCAAAACATGACCATCTTGAATGGTGGGATTATCCAAGACGATGTTGCTTTGCATCTCGCCGTGGGTCAAAGCGCAAAGAGTAAGATGATTTATGCCGCCTTTCTTTTCATCTCTTTTCAACATTTCGCTAACTCCTAGCAGGTACAGAGGCGATCCCCACGATATCATTAGCGATTGGTAAAATCCACGCATTACTTCGAGAAGGCAAGGGCATATACGGTTTAGCTGCGAATGGGTCCATCCCACTTGTAGTGAGGGCCGACAATATGGTGAGCGAATAGTCCGGTGATTGCTCCTCAGTACTAATCTTCCCCAAGTATGACATTCTCCAATTGATTAGGATCAAGCGGGAACATAAAAAGACCAACCTTGTGGTCTTTGGGGGTGCTGAAGCATCATCTGTAAGCTTCGAAGTGATTGGTCCTGATATCGCGAGCTAATCATTGTTAGGTCGCCAATGAACTAGCCGAAGCCAACATCCCCGTCATTCTTTCCTGGAGCAGGGGAAGTCCCGAAACATTTGAAGTAGCCAAAACACTCTCGGGCCCTCCTTTGACTGAATCGCCCGTGCAAGTACTCCAGAAGGCTGGCGTGTTTGTCGGGCTTGCCATCTTGGGCATGGGTAATGCACATATCCACAACTTGCTGCTTGAGGCGGCCTGGGCCGGAAAGTATGCTGGCCTGTCCGCTTACGATTCAATTAGCCTTGTCACCAGAAACATTGAAAAGATACTGAATTTCAGCTCGGTCGAGGACATGGTGGTGGTTGAAGGCAACCCTCTGGAATTTGGTTCCAGCGTCGTTGCTGCGATTGATGGAGAAACCAAAAAGGTCCTTGAGTGCTGGCCCACAGCTACATAAAGCAAAATGACATTTGGCAATGATAATCTGCCGACGACGCTCAAATGTGGATTGGGAACGGGCAGCTAGACATGGATCGACAAGTAAAACGTCGTAACTGCCCTGTGCCATATCCGAAAAGTACAAGGTGACAGGTACTTGAAACGATGAGCTCATATAAATATTCAATTCTAATCATTTAATCACCACAAGTTAATACATGCGATCCTCCCGGGAGTGTAACATGTCCCAAACTGGGGTTTCTCGATGGTTTACCTTGCAGTTTGAGGCCTGGCCTTTAGGCCTTTGCCTCCTCGACAATCTTTAACTTTGCTTCATCCCGAACAATAATCCTGCACCTAAAAGGCGTGGGCTTGGGGTTGGGCACAGGCTCGTACTTTATCTCCTCCCGCACTTCCTTGCCGTTCTCATCTAGTGGCCTCTTGATGTCGAACGCCCAGCCCAGCATAGCAACCATGATGATGAGAGTTCGCTCAGCAAAGTCATAGCCAGGGCAGGCGCGACGTCCGTAACCAAAGGGCGTGAAATTTTGGCAGTTAGGATATACCGACAAAGGCTCCTTGTAGGTTGGGTAGGAAGCTTCTAGCCAGCGAGCTGGGTTGAAGGTTTTTTCATCGGGGTAGACTTCTTTGTTCATAAGAATAGCGCTGCGAAAACAAGTTAGCTCCCTGCCATATGATACCTGCCGTTCATGTGGTACTTACGAGTAATTGGCGTGGAACACAGTACCCTTCTCGAAGAAATACCCTTCGTACCAATCATCCTCCTCCAGTCGATGTGGGATACCCAGCTCAGCCATGATGGTCCTGTACCTAACACCTTCCTTTACAATAGCCCGTACCACAGGTAGGTTGGGATATCCTCAAACGTGGGCAGTCTATCCTTTCCAACAACTTCATCAATCCGCTCTTGAAGCTTTGCCAACCAATCTGGGTGGTCCATCATGAGGTATAGGAAAGTTAAGAGGGCATTGTGAGGCGACCTGGTGCCGCCGCCAATCATCGACTCAAGGGCAAAGCCAGCCTCCTCGTCACTGACCTCGTACTCGTCTCGATTCAGGAAGAAATGTTTGTAAATGCTCTCTGTGGCGGTGCCGTTCTTGACACTATCCTGGACTCTTTTCCTCAACCTCTCCCGGGATTGCACGCCCTCTATCCTCAATGATTCCATCTTATTCAAGCTGGGAACCAGCCAACCAGGAAACTTTCTCAAAAAGGGAAACACATTTGAAGGGTACTCATCGGGCCGAAAGCACTTCATAGCTTCGTCGATGAAGGCTTCATTCTCCTTGATGAACTCATGGGTCGCAGAGTCTACAGGAAAACCGAGCATGCTATTGGTGAGGACCGAGTAAGAGTATCGGCAAAACTGGGCGTCAAAATCGCTTGGATTTTGGAGCAGTGCGTGGAGGGTAGTCTTTGCTTCGTTCAACATGATGTGTTGATATTTTTCGTTGGCCGTGATGGAGATAGCAGAGTGGATGAACTTGCGCTCTCTTTTCCAAGCCTCTATGAGCCCCGTCAACCAGTGATCATCAAATAAAAAGTATTAGAAGGCCATACCGTTCTTGGGCATGAGGGCAGGATTCATATTCATGGTGAGGTGCTTCATGGCATGGGGCGTCCCACGATCAGAATACTTGGCGCTCCTCTTCAGGAAGAGCTCACGGGCGATGCTGTCATCAGAAAGAACGACCTGTTTCTCGCCCAGGAGGCTGAACTGCGCAATTGGGCCGTACTGTTTTGCCCATTTATTGAAAATGGGGATGAGGTTGCCATCGGATGAGGCGAGTTCAGGAGCATTTCCAATAATGGGCCGCCCTAAAAATCATCAGTCCCGAGGTTCTTCTCTCCCATGGCCAAAGTCGTAAGCTGCTCACCCTTGGGCCCTGGAGGTGGTCTCGCGCCCTTCATGCGCCGCCTATAGGAAACATTCTCAACTATCACGTACAGTAATGTTCCTATAAGGAATGAAATCGATGTCTTCAGCAGTATAGCCATTGTGTAGTTTCTTTCCACAATGGTGAATCGTGCTGCTTGTGAAAGACGTCGAGTGCAGTCATGTATCCTTTATGGAAAACACCGAAGTCAGCATTTAGTGCGCCTCATCCGATTTAACCGTGCGCATTATGGACTCCATCAACTTCGACTATTTTCAGATGCCGATCCAGTACGAAAGGGTTGCTAGAGTAAACCTAGTCCGACGCCCAGGCCTGCCACACTAAGCACTAACAAGCAGAAGTGTCATATTGCCGGCTATGGAAAAGGTGACGTGATACGCGGCTAATTCATAGTGCAACATTAGCCTGTGTGCGGTTGGCCACTAAACAGCTCTAAGGTCAGTCACTGAGGGCCGCAACTCCACTTGGGGTCGCTGAGTTACGAGACTGAAACAAGTGCTTACTGTCTGCTGAGACCAAATACCAGTCATGAATCAAAATCAACTAGTGAATTTAACCTAAATTTGCCGATTGGGGCTATCACTTTTGCTGGGGTCGATGTGTTTGAGGTGCTATTTTGGAAGCTTTCAGCTGAAAATGGGAAGAGATCATGAATAGTTTGTATGGCTTCAGAATTTACCAAGCTTCCGAAGCACTCGACTTGCTGGCATAATGCTTAGACCAGCGTGGGTACTTCAAGCACTAAGTGCGCCACTGTGGTGGTTAGTGCACGCGATCTGTTATATCTCGTCGTTATTATTTACATCGTCCGAAATGTACAATCTAACCTACCCTACAGGGCCTACAGCGAGGCGCAAGTTTTCTCTAGGTTGAGAACCGTCAAAAAAAAAAAAGGATAGATGAAGAAAACTAACAATGGGTGGGGACACAAATGAGGTATAATGGTGTGGTGTTGATTCCCAACATGATCAAATTAGAAACCGACTTACCGGCTTATGTGTATTCATTTGGTCCGGTGTGTGAGACAGATTCAATGCCATGAAATCGGATATTTGCAGGAGAACCTTCTTGTTTCAATCCAAATAGACACTTAGAAACGATAAATAGACTGATAAATAATACAATACAATTGTTTCCCTCTCTCGCAGTCTATAATAAATACGACATCGACTCAATCCTAGCGAGCGACTGTCAAGCAGAAGCTAGATAGAGTCTACGCTGCCTGCAAGCGACTCTCTTTGTCATCATTGTACACATCGACGTGATAGGTCTTGAACTTCCTCGTAGGGAGATTAGCCTCGAACATGATGTCAAGCTCTTCGTAGCTTCGGCCTTTCGTCTCGGGCAGACGGAAAAAGGACCAAACTACTGACAAGGCCGCAAACCCAAACCAGAAGAAACCAGTTTTGCCTACACAGAGAGTTAGCGGGTTTCGATAGCAAATAATAAGAAGGAAAGCAAACTCACCCTTCCAGTTCCAGGCACTAGGGTTCATCATGTAAGGCTGGATAACATTGGCAATAATTTGGGCAACGTAGTACGCAGATCGGGCCAGAACTACAGTCTTTGATCGAAGGCGGGTTGAAGAAACTTCAGCTGGAATGGCCCAGCCAACGGGTCCAATTGTAAGGGAGTAATTGAGAAGCCAGACAACACATAAAATTGACTGAACCCACTTTACGGCGGGATTGTGAGTGTTGATAGATAAGCACCCAATGATGAAAAGCCACATGCACAAGCCAGACATGCCAAATATGTATAAGGTACGTCGGCCCAATCGTCTCACCAAAAACCACGAAGCAATTGTTCCGCAAAAGGCAATGCCGGTACCGCCCAGGTTCAGGTCGTAGGACGTCTCGTAATCCAAGCCAGCCTGCTGGTAGAAGTAAGTAGCAGAGTAGGCGAATTGAGCACCGGAAGTGATCTGGCCAAGGAAAGAAACACATGAAATCTCAGTGCGGCGCAGATCGACACCTTTGAAGCAGTCCCAGTAAGAAGTACCTTCAGCGATGCTCCGCTCGATGTCATTAGTGTGGATCATCAAGGCTACCAAAGCTTTGGCGCGCGGCTTCTCATGGTCGGCTGTCAATCGCAGGACGCTCTTCTCGGCTTCGGCATATTTGCCGCCCCGGACAAGATACCAAGGAGATTCAGGCATGAAGAATGAGCTGGCAAAAAGAAAGGGTATCCAGAGCCATTGGAGAGCGAACGGGATGCGCCAGCCCCAGTCGTCATCGTGACCAATGAAACTCTTGAGAACACCGGCACCAATCAATTGGCCAGTAGCAAAGCACATGTTTGTGTAGGCTGTCAGATAGGCTCGGAGAGGGAGAGGACACAGCTCAGAGGCATAGGCCGGACCAATTGTGGCGAAGATCCCCCACGGGATACTGTGTGATGTGTGTCAGAACGGAACACTCTTGACTGACTCAAAATAGGGCCTGTGAGAGTGTAACTTACCCGCAAAGGATTTGACCCACAGCCTGAAGCTCGACGCTCATGCCGAAAAAGGAGACAAATACGAAAGCTCCCATCAACACCACACCAATCATAAATGCAGGCCGATAGCCGTAGCGCTGAACAAGGAAACCATTGCAGAGCGCACCGATGATTGCACCAGCTTGAGGTCCACTCCCCATCGCGCTCTGCCACCTGGCAGGGATCTGGTATGTGTCCGTGGTGGAGTCGATTTCGCCAAATCGGTGGGCGTAAGAAGGATAGGCATAAAGAGAGCCAATCAAAATTGTGTCGTAGCCTTCCATGATGATGGACATGGAGACCACCAGAGACCAAAGGACAGCCCAAGGGTACGACTTGAGGGCCTGGCGGACGGTGAGGGAGTGCTCGTGGACATTGGCAGCCTGTGCATCCTCAGTGGTGGCCTCCCAATCACCTGCACGACCTAGGATGGCAGTGCATTCGGATTTCGAGTTGTCCACAGGCTGTACATGTGGCTTCTCATAGTGTTCTGTGGACCCAAACAAAGTTTTCCCATCCATAGCTGGGAATTAGTGATGGGAGTGGAAAGAGGGAGAATTGACACTTGGCCCGATGTGAGACAGCAGAGATGATGTGGTGATGTGTTTCAAGATCAAGACAAATCAACCACATTTTGTATTTTTGTTCTTGTTAGCTCCGGATGCTGGGTGGCCTGATCCTGTGTTGGATAATGATGGTATTTCGACGTAATTACAGCTCGGAAACAGAAAGCCACACATACCCCGTCGGACTTATCCTGGGGAGGCGCTCCATTCTGAAACCAGTCTCAAATTCAATGTACTCTTGACATACAAATATCTAAGCCAATTTACGCCAGGTAGTGTACGCTTGGCCTGTGGTTAGAGGCTTCGGGATTCGGTGTGGGGGTGGAGGTTGTAGCGTCACCTCCACATCAAATCCCGAAATCATCGTCATCAGGTGGATAAAATAGGCTGATTAGATGGTGGAAAGTTTCCCCTGGGTTGGCTCGTGCTTTGATTCGCTTGACTGGATCTGACTGGCCCATTGTGCATTGGCGGCATGTGTGGTGTGGCTGACATTCGGAAGATGTCATCCATGCTTGTCCCGCACCAGTCCGGAAGTCTCATCCAACTTTGCAACGCATCCAAGGGCCTCTCATTTCACACTGATCTTTTTACCAAAAAGAAAAACCTCAAATTATGAGCGAACAGAAATTGTTTCAATGGCAGACCGATGCCTTCGATATTGACTTCACTCAGAATGTGAATGGCGCCATATGTTTATCCCAAATCCTACCCAAGGGCTCTCCCAGGGAGCCGGCGACTAGACATGGGCTATTCAAGTCACCAGAGGTGCCTCTTGTCAGCGTCAAACTTGTCGGCGAGGGTAACACCTCTGAAAAGACCTCAAAGGCCATGGTTGGAGGCTACCTCTCAGCTCGGCTCAAGTATGAGAGGCATGAAACTATACGCGAAGGGTCCACCCAAACGCTCCTCATTCACAGTGGAGATGAAGCAACTAAGATTCATGTCATAGTTCGCTTGGTTGTTTATGGAAACATTCCCGTCTTGAGGTCGTTAGCAACCATCGCAAACAAGTCTGCTGACGCAAATGTCACTGTTACTCAGTTGTCATCGATGGCTATCGGTGGCCTGAGCTATTCCGGGAGCTGGTTCACGGATCACACGCTCATGACCGCCACTAACAGCTGGTTCCGTGAGGCTCAGTGGCGTGAGAATAGTCTTCCTGAACTTGGTCTTGATAATGGCGGCATCTACGAACTCTACGACGGCCACGCTGGTTCATTGTCGACTTTTGGGTTGGAGAACAGGGGATCATTCTCTACGGGCTCGTACCTGCCCATGGGATTGTTGAAGTCGAAAGATGACTCGACATCGTGGCTGTGGCAGATTGAACACAACGGCTCGTGGCGCTGGGAGATTGGCGACTACAAAGACAGCCTGTATCTTGTAGCGGGCGGACCCATGGGCGTGCACCATAACTGGAAGCAGGTCCTAGCACCTGGGGAGGACTTCACAACTGTACCCGTCGCGCTTGTGCGGGTCGATGGCGACTACGAAATGGCCTTTGCAGCCTTGACAGATTACAGACGCGTGATTAGAAGACCACATCCCGACAATGAGAAGCTGCCAATTGTCTTCAACGACTACATGAATTGTCTGATGGGAGACCCGGACGAAGAGAAGATCGAGGCGCTGCTGGAACCCGTTGCAAAAACGGGAGCTGAATATTTCGTCATCGATGCAGGATGGTATGCTGACGATGGCAACTGGTGGGACGATGTAGGTCTGTGGGAGCCATCAAAAAAGCGATTCCCATCTGGGTTCAAAGCCCTGTTGGACAAGATTCGGGCAAAAGGCCTCACGCCAGGTTTGTGGATGGAGCCAGAAGTTGTTGGCGTGCGTAGCGTTGTTGGCGATCTCTTGCCGAAAGATGCATTTTTCCAAGAGTGCGGCGAGCGCATCGTCGAGAAAGGCAGATTTCAACTGGATTACCGCCATGAACAGGTTATTTCCCGCATGAGCGAGAAAATCCATCAGCTTGTTACCGAGTACGGGGTGGGATACTTCAAGTTTGACTACAACATCGAGGTGGTTCAAGGCACTGATGCCCACGGGCCTTCGTCGGCGGGAGCAGCACAGCTGGAACACCAACGGGCATATCTCGCCTGGGTGAGGTCGCTTCTTGAAAAATACCCTGGGCTCGTCATGGAGAGTTGTTCCAGCGGTGCGCAGCGCATGGACTACGCCATGTTGTCGGTTCACCCGCTTCAATCTACTAGCGACCAGCAGCATCCAGCACTTTACAGCGCCATTTCAGCGGCATGTCCAACAGCTGTCACGCCCGAGCAGAGTGCTACGTGGGCGTACCCACAGCCAGAATGGAGTGATGAGCTAAACGCCTTCTCGGTGGTCAATAGTCTTCTCGGGCGGGTCTACCTCAGTGGTCGTCTGGATAAGCTCAGTGATGATCAGTTGAACTTGGTTACCGAGGGCATGGATGTCTACAAATTAATCCGCCAAGACTTGAAAGATGCTCACGCTACTTGGCCGCTTGGGCTTCCCCGATGGCACGATGACTGGACCTGCTTAGGCCTCGTGTCAAAGAAAAACGGTATATACCTTGCCGTGTGGCGAAGAGAGGGTCCTACGGTAGTTAATATCCCGTTGAAAGCTACGGTATATTCGAGCCAGATGCAGGTTAAGGTGTTGTACCCGACTGGTATGGAAACAAAGCTGGTGGTGAAGGATGGTCAATTAAATGTGACCGTGCCGGACACTCTTTCTGCCCGCCTAATCCATATATACAGCGAATAAGTCTATAATAACCATTAAGGAGGCTTAACTGTGCTTCGCGCACCCCCATGCACTTGCGGTGATCAGAGACCTCTTGTTTGAGAGCATCTTGGCGCTAATCCATTATCATCATGGGCTTCCCGTGCTAATTTAGTGTAGGCAATTGCATCCCGATTCCATGGGATGGGGAGGGGCGAGGAGATGGCAAGGCTGGCCGTCAGATCCGAGCAGATCGAGTCGAGAATATTAGGTCATAAGCCAGGCAGTTTTCCTTTCTCGCAAGCCGATTTGGCTCAAATGTTTGAGACCTTAGCTTGCCAGAATGGACACAGAGTCGGGAGAAGTGCGAAATCAGAGAAGGTAGAGCGAATCTAGATCTCAATATATTTATACCACACCCATCCCATCACTCAAAGCTTCGGTATGCCATACTACTTGCCCAGGATTTTTCTCACAAATATCTGTAGATTCCATTACTATCCTGTGGGTACCATTTTGGGGATAAAAAATAACTTAGGAGTTAGATTTTTTTTTAATTTAATAATTAGAAATTTAAATAATGTTTTTATAATTTTCTCTTCAAAAACTTACATAACGTAAAGTAAAGTCTCCTGCTGTGAGAATATTAACATTAGCGAATACTTGCTGTCTCACAAAATCAAATGAGGTCTTCTCGCACTAATTTTAACACTAAATGAAATCCATTCTTTGGCATCTTTTCTCGTCCCACCACTCTCCACCCATGATTCCGTGCACATAAGCTGGACCAACAAGTTTAAACCGGCCAGGAATTGACTGAACGGCTCGGACAATCAAGGGCAGGTCGCATCCTCTCATCAGCGCAAGATGGTCCGTCTCCTCTACCAATCCAAGCGCCATGACGAGCAGGCCGCTCTTCGTCTTGGCTACGGTGTAATTATGCCAGCTGAGGAGGGCGAGGTTTCCTATCTGGAACTGTTCATCTTGCAGGAACTGGGCTCTGATCGCGGCTTGCTGGTCCGGCGGCCTCCGATATCGAAGGGATACAAGGGCCGCCCGCCATTTGACGAAGTCTTGCATCGCTGTGTTTGCATCACCTGCCCCGGTCCAAAACGTACCTCTGCAGAGAGTTAGGCAGAATGCCGTTTCCGCTTGCTGGAGTGTCAGCCTGGGCTGGCGGCCGCCCGGCTCATAAGGGAGTGGAGTCATTGCAATCTCGTCCCATGCAAGAAGACAATCGACAATGGCATCTCGCTCAGCTGTTGAGGGCAGTATTAGTAAGAGTTGATAGGAGGAGAGTGAACAAATTGCCTACCTAAGATGTTTTTCTCTTCGTAAAATGGCATCTTGGGACCGACTTTGGCGAACCCGTCCACCAAGTACCCTGACAGGCTCAGCACGTTTCCTGTCCGAGCCGGCTTCACCAGTAATGCAGATCCTTGACTTGCATTGTACTTTTGCATGTACTGTATTTCACTGTAAACCACCCTGTACGACTGGTTCAGTTCTATCGCCATCGAGTTGCCATCAAATTCGGACCAGTCGGGTGCCCACGACGGAAGTTGACGGGCCGTTGCTCGGGCACAATTGGCCATGGTCAGAAGCTCCAGGCTTCGACTATCTCTAATGATGGCGACGGCAACATCTTTAAAGACTTCTGAAATTTTCTGGTCATAGTTAACCGAAACTTGGTGCGACTTCACCAAATTCAAGAGGGCAAACACTTTATCTCTAGGATTCGTGGCGTGGTAGCTCCAGAACGCATTCAAGACTGTAAGCAGGTCCCGGAATGGCCGTTCAGGTGACTGGTCGGACTTGCCGATGTTGCGGACCTCACGCCCTATCTTGCTAAATAGCTTTGAAGAGGCTTGACTGAAGCTCATCGAAGAATAGTGCAGTAGCTTGGCAGTTGCTTTTAGCATTGTCTTGGTCCCTCCGCTGTAATCAGAAAGCATCAAATCCAGCGACTCAGAAGTCGTCCATTCTCGCTTGCCTCGGAGCTTTCCAAGCTTTTCTGGACCCGGAAAGACCCCGTGAACGCGAGGGTACTCGTCTTTGAGTCCCTTCGAATGCCAGAAGGTCTCGCAAGCCCCGGTAAATGTTTCCCAGTCAACTGCCTCCGCTCCACAAAATACCACAATATCCTTAGCATAGAACGTTTCCTGAATGATCCAGACGCGCGTGAAGTAGGGCCTCCTTATTAGCTCAAGCATTGGAGAGATCACGTCTGGGGGGGCCTCCGGGAATTCCATCGCCGCCAATATTGGGGCCACTGTGGGATGCTCTCCGCCGAGGTGCCGCAGACGATCCATGAAATCAGGGCGATGTTGCAAGACGATCCTTAGCTGGTCGACTTTCTGCTTTGTCCTCTTGGGCTCGTCACGGATCCACGCAAAGGCCTTGCTGGTGTTGGCTAGCGCATCGCCAAGCCAGAGAAGGACTCGTGTCGCTTGGCTGTAGATGCTGGACATGATGCCCACTTGCTGAGGCTTCTCGTCGTTGTCGTCTTGATTGATGCAGACGGCATCTATCCAGAGCATTCGGGGCTTGTCCGGATAACGGAGTTGATTCAACGCACGTGCGAGATTGATGGTTGCCAAGAAAGTTTCCCCAGTGGTTGATTTGAAAATCGTGGGGTTCTCGGCTGTGCCCCATGTGTATGACAGAGCCTCATACTGGGGACATGAAGACAACGAAAAGTTCCTGAGCGAAAATGTGATTTCTTGACCGCCCTTCCCGGGCTGTAGGTAGAGCAGACGTAGCGGTTGCTTACTAGAGGCCGGGAACTTGTCATAGGACATGATGACGGGCCGAAAAGTCGAGCCCGCGTTAAAGCCGGGAGCCTTCTCATCCGTCGCAGGGACCCTGATCGCGAAGATCTGATCGGACCGCAGCCCAAAGTTGAAACAGGTCAAGGGCTTCGCGCATTGGCACCACGGGCCGGACAAGGAGCAGCCGGCAACTAGACAGGTGATGCAGCATCCTTCGCGTATGCAATTTCTGCAGAAAATTCCCTCAAAAAACATGAGAGAGTCCCCTTGGTAGGTTGTCAGATATGTGTTGGCATAGATCAATTCGGTAACCAACCTATACGGCAACCGGTGCAAGTGATAATGTGGCGCGTTGTGGAGAGATAGAGCTTCCTCGCGGCTTCCGCCCCCAGACCCAACGATGCTACTGCGGCCGTTTGTAGAAGATTCAGAAATACGATCATCTCTCGGTGTTCATGCATGTCGGCAAAACCATGGTCTACGCACGCCGGGCAAAAGCTCGTGTTGCATTGTCCCTTTATGCAAACAGCTACATCAGACCAGTATTCCAGAACTTAAGGTTCGTCAGCAAGGAGATCCTGTCGCGGGCAACGAAAAGGGTGAACACCAGAAGTACTCACATCGGTGGCATCGTGAACACACAGCTCTCGGTGAGCTCAGGCGGAGGAGCGGACGCTTGGTTCTTGCACAGAGTCGGTACTGAACAAGTCTCGTGTAATCGGCCCTCTGCTTGGTCATCTGAAGAATGAGATTCGAGTGAGGGTGTTCAATCACCAGCCTAGAGTCCCAGGGTTTGTTTGCTATTATATGAACAGTTAGGTCTAAGCGTATTCTATCGTTCATATCGTCGATCACTTACCGAGCTCCGGACAAATCTCACAGATCAATCGAATCTGCTTGTCAGGAGGCTGTGGCATTGAAAATAGTTGAAATGTCAGGCTCGAAAAGACGTGGTTATGTTGCCTATGGACTTCTTGGTGACAGGTTGAGCACATTCGCTGGGAAGTTCCGTACTCTAGAGCACAGGCGCGACATTGATAAGTCCATGAGCCGAATGTAACCACTTATCCGAGTCAGCTCAACATTTTGTTGATGGAATGTATTCCGGGTGATCCTACCTAATAAGCATCGGCTGCAGTGTGAAAATACCTGCGGATCGAGAGTCATGCATTGTGGATGAGGCAGAAGCGCGTCCGGACGGATGATATGAGACCATTCCGGTGGTAGAATAGCACTGTAGTGTCTGTGACCCTTAAAGGTAGCAAGGTGTTTGGTGAGGAATTGAGTAGGTCGATTACGATCGTAGATACAACTGGAGCATGCGGAGACCTTGCACGACAAACACTCCCATCTGGTTCGAAAGTGGATTTTGCAGTAATAACAAGCACTAGTAGGAGCGTACTGCAGAGTGGTTTCTGAATAGCGGTCATATCGAATAGCTATTATGACGGACGTGTGCATCGGATCACAGCTTCCACACGTTGCGCAGATGGTAAAGTTACATTGCGCGCAATAGAGTGCTCTCGTTTCCCACTCGATACCTAACAGTAATGGAATACTCGGGTCAAATTCTTGGTTTCATTTCATACATTAGAAGCGGGTGTTTATGACTACCTTGTTGGCAGATATAGCAACGAGTGCAAAACTGCGATGTTTGGAGCGAACCTATTTGCCATTAGTTTCGCTCTGCGCGCCGCCATAATCTAGTGGGCATACATACCTTGCAGAGCCATGATGCCTGTATTTTCGCGTATGATATTAACTAAACTTCGGATACGTTCGAGGCTATACCAATTTCCATTGCATTGGTTTTCTTCCGATCTACATTGCGCTATTTTCCCTCCGACCTCATGGCCCCCGAGAGGGGTTGCGCGTGATACACAAAACGCCACTTCTTCGGAGAGACCGCCCTTTAATCCGAAGCCATCTAGTGCTTTCAGCTTAGCGCGGGGTTCTTGGAAGGAGCAGTGCTATGTAAGTGGACGGCAGCTAGGTCACGTGCTGGATATGGCCCTATCGGGTACTCGGCACCGTAGTCGGTGAAGCGAACAAGTTGCAGATAAGCCATATATCAAGGCTTGAGGAGTTGTGAGCCGTGAGTGTTATGTAGCCCATGTTACTATTCTTGACGAGAGGTCCTTCAATGCCTAGTGGATCTACAACATGAACATGAGCTGATTAGTGGAGGTGGCGGCGCTTCAGGCTCCGAAATATCGTCAGGAACACCGTTCAGCCGGACAGGGTCAATGTGACACTGGGCCGAAAGACGATTAATTTATTCTCAGTCCCTTAGATTAACGAGTTTTGCGTCGTCTTCCTTGAAGTCGGTAGCAAGGGCAAGCTAACTACCCAAATCCTATCCAAAAATGATCGAGCATACACTGAAATCTCGATGCAGAGATATTGCCACGACTCGCCAACTGTGGATGATGTGATGACATCGAAGGGAACCAAATCATCCTCACTTTTCGTCACGCCAATCAAGTACAGTCTCGTTGGGTGCCATGAGCATGTGTCCTTGGTATGTTGGTTTGAGGCGCAAGAATCGCAGACTGTGTATTCGCGCAGGACCGGGAACAATGAATCTGTGCACCCGAGTGGTCCTCTGGTTCCGCTGTCTCAATGGTGTGCTCTGAATCCTCGGTTTGAAGTAGGCCTAGAAGGTTCTGACAACGCTTATGGAGGGATTCGAGGACAAGCGATGGGTTCTTTAGGTAAGCTAGAACACTCTTTCGAAGAGCGTCTTTGCGCATGTTGTCTTCGACTAAATTACAAATGCTGTGCAAAACGCTCTTTGGCCGGTTGTTCCGATCCTGATGGAATGATACTGGGCCGTGTCACCTATTCAAGCAGGTTAAAGAATGATGAAGATCTCGACCGAGTTGTAGCTTACTGAACGCAGGTTCTCTAGGATCCCTAAAAGATTGAAGGCCTGCCGCTGCACTTCTCGGTTTGAGGCAGCATCAGGGTCTGCTTTCAGGTGACTGGAAATCAGCCCCAGGCTCGTTTGAATGTTCAGACAAAGGCCACATAGTTGGTTTTTCCCCTTATCCGTGAGTCGCCGGGATGTGTGTGGGCATCCAGCCTGAGTCTGAATGGCCTCACTAATTCTTCAGGCGCAGGCTTCGAGGCAGTCGACCGAATAGTCGTCGTGTGTGTCCATCAGTTAGATAGTCGCATATTTCGTCGTTAATGGTCGCAAGAATTTCCCCGCTTATTCAGCTTCTGGTTGCGAACGTGGTCTCAGTTGGACGCTTATCCAGGACTGTTATTGGCTTATTGTCGGTTATGGTGGCTACACCCCAAAGCACACACACCATCTACACGCCAACACAACGGTTGCGATCCTTGTGTTCTTATTCCCCCGCTGGATCTCCCGCTCGGTGCCAAATAACCACACCCGCATCACCAGCGGCTATTTTTATAGGTGCCAGGACCTAGAACAAGGCGTCCAGCCCACTATCGGGATCCAAATATTCATTCAGGAAAATCTTAATAGATTAATTGGATGCGGTGCGCTCGGAATGAAACTCGTGGCTTTATCCCTATAATTCAGGTTCCCAGGTCAGATACACCTAAACAAGATCCTTGGCGTGTATAGTCCCAGGCAAAGCTGATCTCGACGAGCCGGCTTGATTTCCGTGCTCGGGCAGAGGCCAACGTCAATTTAACTGGGGAAGATGCGAGAATGCATGAATGTGATGGCAGATCGCGAGCAATTGCTACAGAGAATGTTTATAACCAAGATAAAACCTTGCAATCCTTCGCCCAACGCTCCGCGTTAGCCAACTACAAAATCAAGAATCAAACTTGAAAATAACCTTATGAGTCTTTCTGGCCTCGAAATCCTTGTATGCTTGGGGAGCGTCCTCCAAAGACATCGTCTTGCCGCTCAAAAAGGTGAGCTTCTTGTGTTCCTTTCGGAACAACTCGAGAGCTTCATGAAAGACGCTTCGGACGGGGCACCGACCAAATGCCATGGTAATATTTTTTCCATAACACATTAATCCGTTGAGTGGAATCTGCTCCGTGTGGACTCCGATGGAGCTGATCTGGCCCCAGGGTCGAGCCATGTCAAAAGCGAGCATGAACGCGTCGGCGTGGCCCACAATTTCCATGACCACGTCCGCGCCTCGCCCGTCAGACGCCGCCTTGATTTTCTCCACGGGGTTATCGTTTAGGTTAATAGGGATTGCCCCCAATCTTTCTGCTTCCTCAAGGCGTTCTGGAACGGAGTCGATGGCGTAGACGGTTTTGACCATGGTGAGCGCGCACGCAATAGTGCACAGTCCAACGGGTCCACATCCAATCACGACTGTGGTAAATTCATCTCGATCCCTCTGCGGGATATCTTTCAAGAACCTTGAGGCGGCAAAGTACCCCGTGGGGAAAATGTCAGCCATGAGAACAAGCATTTCCTCGGGAACATCTGACTTGTGTAAGCGCGGCCTGACAATCGGGGGCCAATCTACAACGTATTGAGGCGCTTACTCACCTTTGGGCGTTTTGACAAATGTCGTGTTTGCGAGGGGAACTCGCACGTACTCTGCTTGTCCACCATCGATGGTGTTGGCGGGCGCCGAATTTCCAAACAATTCTCCTTTGGCGCACCTACTCGCCTGCCCGCGGACGCAGTAGTAGCATTTCTGACAGGACGTGTAGAAGGGTACTACGACCTCATCCCCAATCTCGAAATCCGTGACTGCTTCTCCCTTTTCGACGATGGTGCCAACAAACTCATGGCCGCAAATGAAATTTGTAGGACATTTCAAATGGCCACGATAAAAATGCAGATCGGAGCCCTGTGTTGGATGTCAGATGAGTCCAATTAGATGCCATGACGCGATATCTTACGCAAAGTGCTGTTGCGGCTACTTTTAATACGGCATCAGTCGGCTCCCGTATTTTCGGGTACGGTCTGTCTTCAACAGATACCTGGGTGGGGAAACGCGTCAGCTTCTACGTGCACTTTCAAGTACAATGCATGCATGTCCATACTTGGTATGGGCCATTAAAGACCACAGCTCGCATAGTGCTCGGCGACATTGCTTTTGGTTTTCAGTGGGTCCGCTGGCCTATGTTGAAAGCAAAATTAAAAATGATGTGAGCGCGATCAAGGTGGAAATGGGTGGGACGAGAAACGTCACGAAGAGTATGTCTGTGTTTTCTTTTTCTTTTTTTAGTGTCACGACGAAAATTATCACATCACTAAGGACGTTTTTAGCCATCTCGGCACACATTCCCCACCAAGTCGGCATTATGCATGAAATGGCCGAATGGGAAGGCACGGAATACGATTGCCAATGGTCTGTAGGTAGCTCGTGATCATGCGGATCCTCAGTTGAATCAGGTTTTGCTTGAAACTGCGGGGTCGAAGCTCAGCTTCATCTGGATTATCATCAGTTTGGGTAACATTCATTCCAAATGTGGAAAATCCGTGCGTCATCATTGTGTAGCTTGCCGGTGCGGGGTTGTAATGAGAGGGGGGGCATCCCGTTCGACCGGGTCTCCGCCGGGGTTATTCTCATCTGACATCTTGCCAAGCCGCAAGAATGATGTAGTTGGAACATGGTCGTTCGCGACATCCTAGGGGCGGCCCGTGGGCATTTTGCATGACATGGCGGATCGCCGGAAAACTCAATGCAGGGCAGAAAGTCAATCATGCTCATCGTGATCAAGGTTAACATTAAAAGGAAACAATAATTATAGTATCAAACAAACAATTTGCGGTCCATCCGTGAACCAATCGTCACAATGTCTCTTTACTGTCAAAGAGATTAAACCACCGCATAATCACCATTAGGTAAAGACCTTGGCCTGCTTCTGAAGCTTCAAAAAGGTTTCCTTATCGTGTCCCGGAATTACTTGCCCTTTTGTAATCCTCTCCAGGTGCTTCAACCGCTGGGTGCTGCGAAACCATGCTGGATGGTCTCGGGCTAACCATCCTTGAGGAACCCCATCGCGCCACTACCGAAAGAAAATCATTAGTTTATACCACATGGTTGCTTTATCGGCCACTTACATTTTCAATGACATGACAGTGATCGCTGATGAAAAAGAATGTGCCGGTTTCAGGCATATTGATTTGCATACCGATCAAGCCATCTGTATGCCCGGGCAGGTGATGCAGGGTAATTCCTTGACAAAAGTCGAATGTCTGGTCACTAAAGGTTTTCCAATTACTGCATCGCGTCAGTGTGCAATCTGCAGGAGCGTCGAATACCTACAATGATAGTTTCAAGTAGTGCTCCAGGTAGACACCGGCGTCTGCCCCAGTTGCCACGGACCAGAATGCGGATGTCAACTCTTTATCGTGAACCCAAATCTCCACATCAGTCCTGTCCATAAATTCATCCAGCCCTCCAGCATGATCCACATGGAGATGGCCAATGATGATCTTCTTGATGTCTTCAATCCTATTCCCAGTTGCCTCCACAGCAGCGCGAAGCTCGTGTTGAGGCTCATACTGGACACGGGCGAAAACATCGGAGAGTACAGGACCCCAAACTTCAGGGTAGTCCTTTCCGCAACCCGTCTCCCAGAGAATCAGCCCTTCGTGAGGGTGCTCAATCAGAATGCAATACACTGGCATCTGTCGCCGCTTGTTGACGAAGCTGTCCTTCTCATTGGTTTTGAGACTTCCATTACCACCTCGGACCACGTAGCCCTCATCGCACTCGAGCCACCCAGCTTCCAAGACGTGAAACTTAGTCCCTGGAGGACAAATGTTGGAAACTGCGCCGGGTACGGCTCCCTGATTGAGCTGGTTTTGAATTGCTGCCATTATCACAGAGTTTGACGCATGCAGTAGAATGGATGATGTTGAGTCGATCGAGAAAGGTAAATGCACTCGGTGTGACCTTACGGCGAGCTCCGTCTTGCAAATGCTACCTGGGACCTTTTATACATATAACTACTATCTCAATTGCGGGGATCATGTGCTAGGATGGTGAGATATGCCTTACGCCCTTGCACCTGCATGCAGGTGTGGCAATGGTGTGGACAGCGCTCCCCACCACCAGGCTCGTAATTTCCAAATCCGCACATCCGAGAAGTTTGAAAGCCGACCACACCATATAGGCTATATGCTCTATGAACGTCATGGATTGTTTTAGACGGCATTTAAATCCAGTGCCCCACTCAAGGGTATTTTAGGCATATGAGGTGGTGCCTAGGTGTCCAAATGTAAATGTAGAGTTCAGTTTCTTGAAGTGAGCAGGATCAGACGTATTGGTATAATATTCCAGTCGTTTTACAAGAAAAAAAATGCCTCGGACCGGGCTCTCAGATCTAAAAAGGAAGGACCTCTTTCAACAAAGGGGCTACATCGCAGGGTCATGGGTTCAATCCTCAAGCGGCATAACTTTCAACGTGCAGAACCCGGCCACGCTTGAGACAATCGCGACTCTCCCGGATATGAATGGGGAGGATACTGGCGAGGCTGTCGCTTCTGCCCACAAAGCATTCAAAACATACAAGAAGACAACGGCAAGGCAGCGCGCTCGATGGCTGAGGCGGTGGAACGAGCTATGTATAGAAAATGCGGATGACTTGGCTCTCATTTTGACACTGGAAAACGGGAAGCCATTGACGGAGTCTAAAGGAGAAGTGCTCTACGCCGCTTCATTTCTGGAATGGTTCTCCGGGGAGGCTGAGAGGATTCATGGAGAGGTTGTCCCATCAGCAAGCGTTGACCAACGCGTTTTGAACTTCAAGGAGCCTATAGGGGTGGCTGCGTGTCTCACGCCATGGAACTTCCCCATTGCCATGATCACGCGAAAAGTGGGTGCCGCATTGGCGGCCGGATGCACGACGGTATGGAAGCCGGCTGGAGAAACACCGCTTAGCGCGTTGGCACAAGCCATTCTGGCGCAGGAAGCGGGATTTCCGACGGGTTGCATCAACGTCATCACGACGCTGAAGAATGTTTCGGAAGTCGGAGACGCTCTGTGCGCATCCAAGCTGGTGCGGAAATTGAGCTTTACAGGGTCGACTAGGGTTGGGAAGCTCCTCGCGCGCAAATGCAGCAACACGCTGACAAAACTGTCCCTCGAGCTTGGCGGTAACAGTCCGTTCATCGTGTTTGACGATGCCAAGCTAGAAACAGCTGTGGATGCGTGCATCCTGGCCAAGTTCCGCAACGCGGGTCAGACGTGCGTTACAGCCAATAGGATATTCGTGCAAAAGGGAATCTACGACAAATTCGCGACCGCGTTGGTGGAACGAATCAAGGAAATGAAGGTAGGAAATGGCACCGAGAGTGGGACCGTGATTGGCCCTCTGACCCATGAGCGTGCTGTCGATAAGGCTATGAATCACATCAACGGTACCAGCATGACTCCTTATGAGTGGAGGTGACTACGCTAACGGAAAAACAGATGCTAAAGCTCGAGGTGCTTCTGTGCTCTTGGGAGGAGCTTCTTTTCAACCGAACAATCTCCCGGGATTCTTCCTCCAGCCTACCGTCCTGAGTGAAATGTCTACAGAGTCTCTCACCTCGGCGGAGGAAACGTTTGCTCCGGTTGTAGCCCTATACTCATTCGAAACAGAAGAGGAAGTGCTTGAGAAGGCCAATGACTGTGACGTGGGACTAGGGAGCTTTGTCATGACTGAATCCCTGTCTCGGACGTGGAGAGTCGCCGAAGGTCTCGAAGTTGGCATGGTTGGTGTCAATGTGGGCATGTTGAGTGCCTGTGAAAGCCCTTTTGGAGGTGAGTCGAAGCTCCCCGCAAAGCAGAGCTCTTCTGGTTCCGCTTCTCTCTTTGCCTCATGTCATTCTGGATCACCAAGCTAACAACAAGCCATAGGCGTTAAAGAATCTGGGTATGGGCGTGAGGGCGGCCGGCATGGGATTGATGAATATCTCACCGTCAAGAGCATTCTCATGAGTGTGAAGTCTTGAAGTGAATTAAGCCAAAGATACATGCTTTCCTCATGAAATTTTTTCTGAATCGTCGAATGTTTATGTGAGTCCTGGAGGTGCGTGCTGAGCATAGGTTCAACCAAGTAGCGTTTGCAGCTCTATGTGAAGAAAAATGGACTGCGCAATACTTGGTTTTAGTTGGGCAAGGATGATTAAAAATTCACATTCACATATCAGCCTCAGAGTCTAACTAAATCCAAACCGCGACCGGATGAAGATTCCCCTGTAAAGTGACTGCTCTTCAGTTACCCATCCCCATTGATCAAACGATAATCCCTCTTGAATGCTGGTTTACACATCACCGAAAGAGGTTCAACCTATGTACGGGCTATTTCTTTCGACGCTTCTCATACCAAAAGCTCTTTCTCCGCCTCTTTCGTGATTGGTTGGGTTGCGCCAGCGCTTTCCGGGTACGTTGTTGGCCCGATTGTTTCGTGTCATGGGCCGGATTTTCCCAATCATAGTCCAATGCAAAATATCTTGCGCCCTCCATCTCATACGGTATCCCGCCACTTCCATTCCGCAGCCGCACGCCGTAAGACCAGTGCGGCTGAAAACGTGTCCAGATCCTGCAGCCAGGGTGCGCGCTATTCCACCTGTCGATTACATCATCCATGAATTCGCGATCCCTATTGCAATGACTCAGGAGGTCCTCCTCTGGGATATTTGGGTTATCAGGGTCCAATTCGATATGAGGAACGGTGGCTGCGGGGCTGAGGTCGATTAAAATCCCGGACCGATAGTTGTCTCCTCGGATATCTGAAACAACGATCCCCAGCTTGTTGATGGCGTCGATGGTTCGCATCATCCGGCCCACCATGTTGGGACTAAAAGGCTCTGGATCTTCAATGTACTCTTTCACAAGGCATCGAAGAGAGTCGTGTTCAATTCCGCCATCCCAATCCCAATACCTGAGCGTCTCACCGAACTCGTCTTGCTGTTGTTGGGTCAGCAAGATATACCCGTAGCAACGAGCAGCTAGGTGTTCGTTATTGGTCTCCTTGAGCCGACCGTACGCTCGGCATTCGCAGTTGAACGGATCATTGTGATTGCGAACATCTCGCCATGTGATCCTGGTTCCATCCACAAGATCAAGACGGTGAACCAATTCTTCCTGATCCGGAAAGTAGAACTGAGAGCTCAATGTCATCAGTAAGGTTAGACGGAAACGAGGGGGCGGAGATTCAAGTAGAATAGTCAATGCCTTACCACTTTGAGAGCGTATACCGTGCCATCAATGGTAACGCGAAAGACAGCACCGTGGGCCCCATCACCAAGGCACTCGTGAAAAGTGATTTCAGGCTGACTTGCGTCCCTGAACTGTAATGGGCCAAGTTTTGGTCCCTTGCACCAGGGAAGTGGTCGCTGGGAAGGCATTGGCACAGTGAGTTGGAGCCAATTGGCCCAAAAGGAGGAACGAAGCTAGGGTTGAAGCAATTCAACACGACACGTAGTTCTGTGAAAATTCATGCCGTACGGGTATAAATATGTAAACATTCATTATGTCAGCAGGCATCATCTGCGCTCCCTCTTTGTTCCGGGCGACTCTTTGTGCGACGAGGGGAGTTATATTTTCCGATGCCGGACTTGGCGGTCACACTCAAATGGCTTCCACGGCCATTGCGCTGTGTAAACCCTTGGGTCAATCGAAATTCAGCATTTCGTCATCCTCAATGGATGAATGCATTGGCCCGTCCGAGGTAGCTTGCCGCCCACTGCAGACTCACAATCAAATGGTAGCAAACAGCATTCATGTAACAGACGGCAGCATCAAAACATGGATCACTTACCTTGGTTTAAAATGGCCAAAATGGCTGCTCGTAGATCAAAGGAGGATTCATTCTCTTTTGGTAGGTTCCCATTCCCAGCACTCAGCTCGGAGCCAGCAGTATGTCGACAAGGCAAACTATCATCGAATGCCTTACGAGCCCCAACCCCGCCATACAAACAGGAGACCTACTCTCTAGCAAAGCCGCCACAACAACGAAACACAAAGGCTACGTAACCCTCAATGCGAGGTTTATCACACCGTGGACCGGGTTTACGTTCGAGAACATCGAAGCAGCTTATGGGCATCTTTTTGATATCCAAGTCCCTGACGAGCACGTCTGGACACGGAACCATGTTCGTGATAGCCTCGCTGGTACGCCAACCGAAGTCGACGACGAAGTACAAGTAAACGACGTTGTGGTGGCATGGAATCGCCAAGTCTGGCGATACCCGATCAAACTGTCAGCAAATCGCATCCAAGAAGCCCTCGGACTTGAACATTCCAATGTATCTGTCAGACACAACGGTAAAAGATTCAAGACCACAAAGTCCAAGAAACTGACCGGCATCATGCCTGATTGGCGGGTGTTGCTCAGGGATGACGCAGAGACGATCGTGTGGGGGGACGCAAAGCCAAGACGCAACTGGCATACCCCGTTCGACTACCTAGAACGCGACTGTCTCTGGCCATTCCGACAGCTTTGCACGTACTGCCGCGATAGCAATGTCCGCTACGGGTTCATTATAACGGACAAAGAAGTTGTTTTGGTACAGATTTGCAATGATCCTGCTAATAAGGCAAGCCATTATTCGATCAAATACGCCACCATTCCATGGGATAACCATGGTAAAGGCAGACTCACCATCAACTTGGCCGTCTGAGCCATCGTGATGATGAGTCTAAACGAACGCGAGAGAAGCATAACGACCACTTCCAACACTCCTCCCATCAACAGCTGGCGGAAAATTCAGGAAGAAGATGGCTCCGAGGTTTTTGAGCATTGCCTCTCCGGTCGCAGAGTGAACACTCTGCCATCAGGCCAGAGGGACATTGCTTAGCCAGCAGAGCAGGGCGAGGGCGAAGATAGCCAAGATTTGGCCGCGACAGAACTCACCCTTGCTGCCAGCCCAACGAGCCAATCAGCAACTTCGACGCAGACGACTTCGAGCGAAGGTGAGGCTGACGATATCGGAGTTGGTGGTGACGGAGCGGAGGGTAGTGGCGTCGAGGGCGGTGCACACGGTGGTCGTGGATCTGTCCGTGGCCGTGGCCGTGTTAGTCGTGAACGAGGCAGAGGCCATGGTGGTCGTGGCGCAGGGGTTTATGGCGGTGTTGGGGCTGCAGGAGGTGGAAAACGGCAGCGGAGCCCAGGCGGCCAAGGCCAGGGTGGACGGAAGAAGTCCAAGATGGAATGAGATAGATGCCCGGTCAAAGGCCACTGCATTGTTCTAACAATAGCAAAATACCTGATCCTCTACGTTGAATTTCCGCTCAGCCTCGCTCGGGCACTTTGCTGTCATCATCCGAAAGCCCTTACAGGAAGATACCGTCTCGTGCAAAAGCGGCTTTGTATGACGCACCAGTCAGCCAAAGGTATCAAAGAGCCATGCAACCACGCGCACGTTGGTTGTCTCCGGCGTTCCACCCGCGCTTTGCATATCCCTTTGTCCCTCTTCCAGCAGGAAAAAGTGCAATGGACGTCACAGCAGCCGCTCCCTCCAGCTCCCTCCATTTCATTTACATGCAGCTCTTCTTGCCACGGTGGCCCGCAGAGGATGCTGCCAGAAAGCTCAACGAGCAACGAGGTTGAATGCAATTCTCTCACAGCGCATTCCGTTGCGAGCACCTACATGCGTGTCTCCGCTATGCCGTGACATGTTCAATGCCAAACAAACATTGCCACACTCAATACACCAAGGCCACACCGCTTTTTAACCGTGGCGGTGGTGGATAGTGGCATCAGCACCAGCCCCGCTCACCCTGACAAAGGAAGATGACGCTTTTTTTATCCGCTTCAATTCTTTGTCCTCCCTAACAACATTCACGTGTTATGACGCCCGTCGCCGCAACACGAGAATTTGGAAGGCTCAAGGCTGCACCGTGGCCCAAGTTGCGATTACCTAAACGCACCGGAGATAGCAATGCTAGCTTGGATCAGGATCAGCTACCCCTTGGGCAGCACCTTCATGTCGCAAAATATCATCCTCATCGTCCACAAGGTCCAATGCGGCCCAATTCAACACAATAAGCTTCATACAGCAGGGCTTGAACTGCTAGGCTGCAATACCCAATAGCCTCACACAGCACAACCTCGTTTACATGGTACCCTGATACTGCTGCAGGAGAGAGACGATGAAGCAACATGGTGAAACTTTCATTTCATTTGATGTCTAGTTTCCAACGAGGGCAGATACTCTATTCAGACGAACAAAGCGCCGAATGAAAAAAAAAGTTCAAAAAAGTTACATCGACTTCTACTAGCTGTGAACGTGATGAAACACTATCTCCTTTGACGTTTTCTAGTCCCGAAAATCCTTTTCCACTTCTTCCGCTTCTTCGCCACCGGAGCCGGCGGGATACTACCACGTCGTTTTCCTACAAGCCTATTCGCTTGAGGTGGCCTTTCCCAATCGTAGTCCATAGCATAATATCTTGCACCTTCAGATTGGTAAGGCATAGTAGACCACCGGTCTGAGTTGCGCAGCCGGCAGCCAAAATACCACATTGGTTGGAAGCGTCTCCAGAACCAACACCCAGGGTTCTTGGAATTCCACCTGTTGATGATGGCATCGGTGTCTTCCCGATCCTGGTTGCATAGCTGCATGACATCTTCCTCCTCAATGTTGGGATTGTCCCAGGTCAACTCGATATGAGGCACCGTGGCCGCAACGCTGAAATCAATCAACAGACCGCCCCTGTAGTTGCGTTCCTCGGAACCCCTGACCACGATCCCGATCTTGTTCAGGGAATCAATATTCTTCCGCATAGTTCCCAGCATTTTGAAGGTAAAGGGCTCCGGGTCATCGATGTATTCTTTCACGATGGCTTTGAGAGGGGTACGTATGTGATCGCGCCGCAGATGCCAGTACCCGCGACCTTCAAGCTCATCTTCGTCTTGTTCGGTAAGGAGGAGGTAGCCGTAACAGCGAGCGGCGAGGTTCTCGTTGTTTGTTTCTTTGAGTCGACCATAGGCCCTGCATTCGCAGTTGAATGGATCCATGTGATTGTGAACATCCCGATACGTTATGAAATTCCCATCCACAAGTCTTCTGTTGATGAAGCGTTTGGGATCAATAGGAAGGAACTGACGACTCATCCAAATTAGCCCACCAAGTAAAAGGTCTTTGGGGTTCGAAACAAAGATCGAATGACATACTATCTTCAGAGCGTATACGGCGTTATCAATGGTGACACGAAAAACATCGCCGTGAGCCCCCATACCAAGGTGCTCGTGAAAGGTGATACCGGGTTGCTCTGCTTCTCTGAACAGGAAATGCCCAAGTTTAGGGCCTTTGCACCATGGCAGTGGTCGTCGAGATGTCATTCGGACAGCGAATTGAGCGCGATTGGATTGGCAAATGGAAAGATGCTAGTCCTGATGCAACTCAACAACACCATCGGGCTTTCATGAAAATTTAGGTGTCACACATAAATCTCTTGTACATATAGTAAACAAGATTACGTTAGTGGGGCTTGCTCGTGATGTTTCTTCGCCCTGAGAAATTCTTTGTCACACAAAGAGATGTTGAATTTTCCGATGCTAGGATTGGTGGTCATGGCGAAGCGTCTTTTACCACCAATGCGTTCTGTGAACCTATGGCTCCGGGCAAAACGCAGCGTCCCGCGACATCTGACGGATGCATGCGCCTGTGACCAATCAATACCATGTGCTTGGGGCATTTGTATTCAGCCACACCAAGAGGGAGAGTAATAATAAACATCCAAGAGGCGAATGCGAGGGTGCTGGACAATGGTGAAAAGCGGGGGGGCTGTACTATACTCCTCCCACGCGAGATTCCCTTACAGGCATGTACATGCGTGGCGTCCCATCCCGTCATGTGGTGCCATCTTCAATGCCGAGCAAACAATATCCAATACGCCGCATTCCATCCGCAGGCACCGCTCGCTTTGACAAAGAAGGATGACGCCTGCTCATTTGCTTCAATTCTCTGTCCTCTCGAGCACTGACATGACATGACACCCTCCCACGAACACGAAGTTCAAAGACTGCGCTGTGATCGAATCGTGATTACTTACCCGTGCCGAAATCTCCTTGACGACATTTGCGCAGTTGGGCCAAGTCTTCATGTCCCCTGATCAAAGTCGTAAGCTAAATTTGAACGTTCTAATTCGCTAACACTATTTGCATGCATTTGGCCCCTCGCCTGTACCGCTAACAATAAAAGGAAAGAAAAAGATTGCATCAAAATTGCTGCGCACCAATCCCGCTCTATATTATGTCAGAGAGAGAGCATGAATAGACATGATCAGAGTCTCTTCTCCCACGTGACCACTGCATGAGTGCACAGCCTAAAATAATTCCCTGTCCGCTAACAATGCGACTAGCACCACAGCGTAAGAAAACGCAAAGAAAAAGGGCCGATCCACATGGAGTTATCACATGAATTGTGCTAGCGGTGCTGCTTGCTTCAGTACACGGGGATTTCCAAGGGAAGAAGCAAAGCAGAAAAGCGCACTCATTATCGTGTTCTTGTCATGCTTCCTATCGTAAGTGGCCTCCGACCGGCCGGAACCTCATCCCCTTGCACGTTGGTTTGATCTACAGCCCTTTTTCTATGCTTCACCTCTATATTTAGTACCTATTACGGCATTTCTCAGGACCACAAGTGTTGTGTGCCAAGTCGAGTAGTCGATGGCGATGCACAAGGGTTAAGATGGATGCTTCAATCGCACATGAGAAATGAGTGGATGCGCTGGACTTAAACATGATGAATACTGCACTTAGATTAAGCTTTGCACATCAAATCAATAGCTAGGCCTCATATTGATCACGAGGGTAAAGCTAGGGTGTGGGAGATTGTCTTTGGAGCAGTGGAACAACCTCGATGATTGTAAACTTGACCTAAATGCTTATGAAATTCTTTCAGGTGTGCCCAGTTTGAGACACGATAGATTGATGCCGCGTGTGTACAAGTAGTATTCGAGCTCTCCATTCCATTTAGAGGAAGCGCTTCTCTATAACACCGGGAATAATCTGCCTTCCCTCAGCCTCTTCAAAGCTGAGCCCCTTTTGCTGGTTCCACTTCTGTTTTAACTGTGTGAATTCCGCCATCGTTGGTATCCGGTGTCCGCCGGCCTCAAAGTCATTCCGCGCGTGACCTTCCCTTTGGAGTACGGGTGAAGGCACTGTTTCGAGCAGAGCTTCGTTCCGAGGTCTGGTAAAGTACATTAACCCTAGACGATCGACGTCTCGCTGATCTTTTGGGGGCACCGCAACCTATTTGTTGATATCATTAATCCGATGTCTTCGGTGGCATTGGATGGGAAAAAAGGTGCGCCACTTACACGGTGGACGGTAGATTTAATGTAACCTCCCGTAAGGTAGCTGAGGGCGTCTCCGGCGTTGACAGTCAAGCTTCCATCAAGTGGCTTGGCCCATTTCCATTCCTGGGTCTCTGGGTCTCGGATCTGAAGGCCTGCAACTGGCTGGCGGAAGAGCAGAGTCCATGAGCCCAGGTCTGTGTGTCCACGGATCCAGAGATTATCCTTAAGGGAATCAATTTCCTCCTGGGAAAACCTGGAGTACTTCATATACCTCAAATGGGATTCGTCATTCGCGTCCCATCGGTGAAGTTCTTTGAAGTGATCTTCAGGAAGCTCAAGCGCCAACGCGACTAGGTGGTTCAAAGGATCCAAAATATTGTCATGCAAAGCCTGGTTCACAATGTCAGAGACATAAACCTTGCCACATTTAAATTTTCCTCACCTGGGAGAATTTCTCAATATCATCGCGGTAACTATTCAGCAGTTTAGGAAGAGGCTGTCTAATATGTCCATCCTCAGCTGTGGCAGTTGTCAGCAATCATGACCCTTAAACACAAAATTGCAACATACTGGACATGTTCCACATTTCTGTCTTTTCTGGGACACCCCCTCGCAAAGGTCGCCTGCCAGCAGGTCTGTACCCAGTGTAGTTTCCAGCGTCCAGGTCTGCAACATACTCCAACTTCTTCTCAAGGGGAAGCTTGTAGAATGCCTGACCGAGAGCGAATTGAAGATCTACATCTTCTTGAGAAATTCCAAAGTTGGTAACGTAGAAAAAGCCTTTGGTATTGATGGCTTGAATCAGGACCTGGGCCAATTGCTTGTTGCCTTCAGGAGTGCCATATTTGGAAAGGTCGATATTCGTCACTGCAAGTGATCCCGGTGAGCAATTCTGAACTAATTACATTGATAATATTGACTTTAATTCTCAGAACTTACAAGTCGCCCACTCAAGTTGTTCCTTAGTCTCAGGAACATGGGTGTATGGTTCTAACTCTGGACGAACTGCAGATGGCATTTTGAATCATTAAGAGATTAGTCGAATGCAAGCGCTGTTATCAGATTGCATGGGTTAACTAGTTTGGTATATTTATATTCCCAGGCATGCATATCAATACTCCAAGGTACACGAAGAGTGGACTCGATATGCAGCGACAGGCCGAATGCGGGGAATAATATTGTTAAGTCATGTCGTGATCGGATATCCCACCGATAGATAGCTTAGCTCGTTTCCTGTTTGGCTTACAAGCGCTTTTTCACATTTCACCATTTGCTACGGTATTACGCCATTGAGTTACGCTAACCAACTGCCAGTGGGATGCACTTCATCCCACTGTCCGCTGCATTTCAACCAGGGCCCACTTCCACATGCATTTGAAGCATCCAAATCCTGAAACAGTCCCAAAAGCACCTACCCTAATACCAATGGATTGAAAATAAATACTGAATGATTCTAACTCCTGTCCGGTTCGCATTTGCCGGAGTATTGCCAAGTTATTGAGGGCCATCGAACTGGGCGGCCCTCGCACGCACGCGCAGCGCAGTGGGCATCCTGGCCGCGTTCCTCACTGAGGCGGAACGGCTCGTAGGGCTGGCTGGGCCGTTGTATGAATGCACATTTTGGACAAAGGCGGTTTGGAATACACAGCTTGGTTCGGTCTCGACGAAACATTTTCATCTTTATCCGCATCAGGATTCATGAAAAAGCTTAGAATAGAAACTAGTTCGAGGTTCACAAACGCTCAATAAGGACTTACCTCAATTTGAAAATACATGGCAAAATAGTGAACACGACAACTATCCCTTCGAGTGCCGTAAGCCTGCACCCAGGTAACAGGCACAGTTCAAGACGACCTACCAAGCTGCAAACTCAATATACAGTATTCTCCCTTTAAAATTAAGAGATTAGTACCTTAATTTATCTTTTTATGTATATAAATTCATATCATGCTTTAATAATAGGTTCTTTTGCTGGGGTAAAGATGGAGGGGTACCTAAGTGCAGGCTTACGGCACCTGAGGGGATTCAGATTTGATAGATTATTCTCATCAACGAGTTCAGTGTTAAACCATGAGCTAATAAGCAGAATAAACGACATAGTTGTTTTAGAATTTACGTGAATTCCTAGGAACTAAATTTATTTTATCAAACTTGAAAATCAATAACTAATTTTGCAAAAGTCCAGTGTGGGATGCTACTATAGGGTAGGAGCAGGTCTTCACAGTTCGGACCACGCGTGGTTACATAAGCCGTGATCAAGGACTGATGAAAATGAATGCACGCTGTGGCTTAAGTTCCATGATGGTATTTTGCGGGTAATTACGAGCCTGTGCAATGTAGATGTGTGGGCAGCCCCCGATCCCATGTAGAGTACATTCCTTGCACTCCCTGTGTGGCGTGTGATGAACTCTGTGTTCCATCAAATTTCCAGATCAAGGACACATATCTCTGAGACATCATCAGTCACTTTATTCTCGACCAAGGCTCTAGAACAAGCTCTTCTGGAACCACTGCAAAGATCCTTTTGAGAACTTAGCCCCCAGACCATCGAGAGCAGAAGTGAAGCCTACGAGGTCACTCTCGGTAAGCGAAAAGGCAAACGACTTTCCAGATATAAGGAGCTAAGAAAACTGAACAGAATAATTTCTTGTCAAATTGAAAAAGATCCTCCAAATGAGCGAGGGCGAGACTCTCCAGGAAACCTCACCCTGGTTCGAACAGGGTGTAGACTCAGTGGCCGCTAATGTCCGCATTTGGTTTGTGCGTGAACTGGAGGTCGAAATCTGTGTTAAAAGGTTCTTGGTGGTAGCAGTGTTGAAGATCTTCTCGATACTGCACTTGATATGGCTTCCGTCACGATCCTTGACTTGTCTGGAGAAGACAAACCTGCTGCATCCAAGGCTGTACCTGCTAGTCGACCCCCCCTGCTTAGTCGAAAGATAACCACTGATGTGAGTTCTTCCTCCAATTCTTCGGGGGCTCCTGTATTTGAGCGAGCTCCCGAAAATTCTTCAGGGATGTGAAAGCGATATCAATTAGCTCATGACTGAGAATGGCTATGACCTCGTCCTGGAAGTCATCGACAAAAACGCCGAATTGCTCGTCTTCATGAAGTTGCAAGATTTCCTCTTTGAGCTAAAGCACGCCGAATTGATGCTCCGTACTTAAGTCAACGTTGTAAAGCAATTCCTACGAAGACCTACTGGCGATGTTCTCCTAAGCTCACCATCGTTGTGGTCCAAGCAAGATATTGAACAGGCCCTTAACATTGGCAGAGGCCCTCGCATAGAGCTAGAGTGGGCCACTACGCTGCCTCATCGAGTCGACGAAATAATCGATACACACTCTTCGGAGCTAACTTTCAAGGACGGCCATGGAAACTTGTTGACATAAGCAGAAATGGGTGACCGTGTGAAGGCAATTGCGACCAAGATGGTCGAACAGGGCATCTCCACAGACAGTGCGGTGGCCGTGTTCCAAGAGACTGGTTCGGATTGGATGTGCTCGATGCTAGCAATTCTCCGTTTGGGCGGTACATATGTGCCGCTTGATAAGAAAAATGGCTTCGAAAGACTCATGGCTTCAGTTTCCATCGCCCAGCCCAACGCAATCCTTTTTGACAAGTGGACCGAGGAGGAGCTAAAGCTCATCGAAGCTTCCAATATTACCACAATCAATGTCTCCGAGATCAAGACCATTCATGGTAGCGATCGCGCCCCAAACCAAGCAGTGCCTGACTTTGATGCCGCCATTCTATTCACGAGTGATTCTACTGGGAAGCCGGATGAAATGACCCAGATGATGCTTGATGAAGAAGTGACTCACACGCTGACGACACCTACAGAGTACAGCATGTGGTTCCAGGCGAGGTATGATGACTTGGCTAAATGCATGTCCTGGTGATGGGCTCTGTCTGGTGGTGAAGCCCTGCTCAAATCTATAGTGCGACAATTCTCCTCTCTCGGCCGAACTGGACCCAAGCTATATGAGTTTCATGGGCCAATCGAGGAAACAATCGCAATTACTAAGGGCGAAGTAGCCTACCGCAATCCTGCTATTCTCAAGCCAGGTAATCCAATTCCTACGGGCACCATACTTCCAAACTACTCAGTATACATGTTGGACGAGAAATTGAACCCTGTACCTGTTGGAATTCCCGGCGAGATTGTTGTTGGGGGCCTAGCCATCACCGGCGGATATTTTGGGTTGGAGGAGCTGACAGCGGAGAAGTTCATCACGAACCCTTTCATCACCCAAGACAAATACGCCGTTTCCCACGGCTGGAACCGCTTGTACCGTACTGAAGATCGTGCTAGAGTGAACGAGCGGGTTCAGCTCTTCTACGAAGGCTGCGTGGACGGTGAGACATAGGTCAAGATTCCCAGCGTGCGCACTGAGCTTGGCGAGATTGAGAGCGCCATCATGATGAGTTCCCAAGGTCTCATCAACCAAGTCATTATTGTGAAGCACGGCGAAGCTTCTGAAAAGTTCCTGGTGATCTACGTTGTCATGGCGAATCCCAACGGATATGCCGAGGCCCGCGACAAGGTCCTCGACTACATCCAAGCAGCTCTTCCGTTACCACAGTCCATGTGCCCATCCGTATTCCTTCCTGTGACGAGCATTTCTGTCAATGCTCATTGGAAAACTGCTTGGAAGGCTCTCAAAAGTTGCATTCCCATCCCCAGTAGATCAACCACAGTGATAAGGGGTTCCGACTTTAGCACGGAAACAGAAAAGCGCCTCGCATCTGCGGTCAAGCATTTTACTCCCCACTCATCAACCAAAAGCTAGACTCCAGTTCAGACTTTTTCAAATCAGGCGTGAACACGATGCTGTTGGTCAAACTACGCCGTCTCATTAAAGACGAGCTCAATGCGGCGCCGCGAATTATTGACTTTATGAACGCCAGTGTTTTGCGGGAAATGGCCAAGGTTGTCCAATCCACTGCCATGTCGTGTGATTCCGGAATTAATTGGCGAGCTGAGACAGCTATTCCCGAAACATGGGCGTCAATTGCTAACAGTGTCACCGATAAGCCAGTCAAGAAAGAGCGATCTAACCGTTGTTTTGACGGGGCGCGACAGGTTACATCGGCAGCCACTTGCTCCCTAGTCTCGCCTTGGATCCCAATATCGCAAAGATCATCTGCTTAGTTTCGCGAAGCAAGCAGCGTGACGGCTAGCGAGAAAGTCACAACTGTGGAGTACGGCCTGGCTGCTCCCAACCTGGGTCTAGCGCAAGCTCCATTTCCGGAACTTGCCGAGAACGCTGATGTTATTGTGCATCTCGCCGCCAATAGCCTTCTGGGATGGTTATGAAGTGCTAAAGCGCGTTAAGGCGAATGCCTCCAGGGAGCTGGCGCGCATGGCTCGAGCCAGGCGAGTACCCCTGCACTTCTTCTCGTCTGGCGCTGAGCGCAAGTACACGGCGGGTCAACCTCCGCACCCGGATGGAAGCGATGCCTATCTCTCCAGTAAGTGGGTGGCAGAGACTCTTCTCCGCGCGACCAGCCGGCAGTTCGGCTTGCCCCTTACGGTGCACACTCCCACTGGATCGGCAGTTGACACACTATCCGCCGATTCAAAAATCATGGATGCGATCCTTTCCAGCACTGAACTCATCGGCTTGAGGCTCTCATTCGTTCGACAGCTTCTCGGGGTCCATTGACATATTTGACACAGCACCGTTTATTGAAGAGGTTCGCAGTGTGATTGTCAAAGGACAAAACGAGGGAGTTCGAAAGAATACAACGCTACTGCACGCTTTGATGTTGAGACGGCCCGAGAGTCGCCGCAAACGAAGCATGGGCTGCCATGCCCACCATGGATATGCTTGCATGGACAGGTGAAGTCAAGAAGAATGGCCTGCCGCTTATTCTTGCTTCGCAGGATAGTACAATCCGGAAAGGAAACAGAACCCTGTTTTCGAGAATATAGGTGATGAATGTATTTGTTTCAGGCCTTGGCCAGATCGAGCCAAGCCAAGGAGTTTTCGGGAGTTTTCGTATCGGTGTTTTCCAGGGTTCTTGCATCCCAATTGTCGTGTTTCAATTTTCTTTTTCGTATCGGGACGTGTTTCCTTTAGTCTTCTTTTGTTTTTATTCTCTTTTCTTGAAGCTCGAGTATTTACCTATTATTTCTTGCTCCTTGCTCCATAGATGTCAATCCTATCATTTACACGTCAAAAACAAGTGGCTCCCAGTAGATAAAAGTCTCGCTCTAAACGACAAAAAGAAATCTACGCCTTGAGTTAATCCTCAGTATTATTCATCCTCCAAGCTGATAATTTCTCTCGAAAGCGGCGTCTCTGTCACGCTGAGCGCCGAAAGAGCCTTGGTCAACTGCGGAATCTCGCAGGGGATGTCCCGGAACTCCATCAGGCCCTTCTTCGACGCGGCCATCATGGCCTCAAACACGTTGGCCATTTCCTCGCTATCCCACATGCCTTCCCTGCGCTTCATCGTGCGCAGCAGCCTGACGGCTCTCTGCTGAATGTCTCTGTCCTGGCATGACATGCATACCACGCAGGTTGGAGGGATGATTTCAGAGTTGAATGTGAATATGGGCTGCTGATCTGGTCTCGCGGGGCCCATGAGGGACTCGACACTGTTCAGAATCTCTTCGGCTTCGTCCCGCGGCATCTCGTCCTCGGGGCCTTCATCGTTCAAAAAGGACCACCAAACGGCCCGAGAAAGTGAAAGACTCTGCAAGTGTTCTCTTTCTCGCTCTGTTATTCTTGTCCGATCAATCTGGCTTTTGAATGAGTCGAAGCGGCCGATCCAGTCCTGCATCGTCTGCTCAAACACATCCCACAGCATCTGCTCGTACGCATTCGGCTCGCGTATCATCTCCTCCCAGTCGCGCTTCCTCGGCTCGCCCGGGGGTGGGTTTTCCTCAAAAAGGTGATATCGAATTGTGTTGTCCATGACTTCCATGGCGCGTAATGACGACACGGCCATGTCGAAGGAATTAATTGGTGCTGATGGGAACTGAACAGCGGCCGAATACTGATCTGGGAGGGTGCTAATATCTCGGCATGTGAGAGTAGGAACAACCTCGGTGCCAACGTAAAATGAGACGTCTTGGCCGAGGTTGAAGAGCATTTCACCAATCTCGTCGACAAACTTGGGCACCCGCCTGCCCGGCGTTGGCGATGGTGTTGACGAGGTACCGCTGCCGCTGTCTGAAGGTGAACCCGGGTCCGTGTATGATTGGCGCAGGGCGTTTAACAATGCCGATCCGGCTCTGATATGTCGCAGGGCCTCTTTGTACCGGCCTTGAAGGTTTTCTATGCAGATGAAAATAATGCAGCAGGTAAGCACGACTTCGAGATTTGATTCGGAGGCGTCAGTCATGAGCGACTTGATGTGGTGAATTGCCTGGTTGTACTGCTGAATGACAATCTTGTCAAGCTCGCGCCACTCGAGCATGGCATGCGGGTTCCCATGCTGCGTCTTGAAATAACGGTGGACGCCGCCAAGAGCGCACAACGCATATTTGACAGGCTCGACGGCGTGGCCTAGCGGAAGAACGTGCACATGCCAAAAGTCTGACGAAGACCCGGGCACCATGTTGAGATCATGCAGCGTCGATGTGCGGAAGTGGTGAAAAAGGTCGATTTGAAAAGGCAGCGTGGAAACATTGCCTCCCAAGCCCGAATTCACGAGCAGCCGGCCTCCATTCGTCTTACTCGGCGCCGTCAACGCCTTGCATCGCTGCGACGGCCTTGGCTCCTTCTTGGGCCTCGGCGGCGGATTCGCCGGGTAGCCGTCGCACTTGACGCGATCCTTTTCGCATCTCTGGCATGTGGGCTTGCGCTCGTCGCACTTGAGATGTCGGATTCTGCGCACCGGGTGTTAGTTAGCAAGAACTCATGACAGCAGTGGTTGTGGGCGGGTCGGCTGACTTGCTGCAGAAGAAGAAAAAAGAAGTCAATATCTTGGCTTTTGGTCTCGAGTTGCGCCCCTCGGGGCAGGCATCGTTCAGTTCACATACCACGTCAAGCATCCGGTGCGGACCTTTGGGGCGCTCGCCCTCTTCCACTTCTTGGGCTGTTCCGACGACGACGACGACATTGTTTCACAACCGCGTATTCCCATGGCAAAGCCCAACCAAGAATGGTCCCAAAACACGCGCTGATACCTTTATAGCCCACGCCAGCCTACCCGCTACTGCGATACGTGCCGGTTAAGCTGCTAGTCCCGATGTCACCCCCCGGGCGGCCCACGAACTACGACCGGGCCAATCATGATGGGGTTGTGTGTGGGAAGAGGGTGGCGCAGCCAAGATTGCGGGGATCGCTTCAGGAGTCCGAGTGTCTCAAGAGAGTGCAGCTGAATGCCCCGATTCGCCCGCTCTGTTCCGAGGCATTGCCCTCTTTTTTTTTTTTTTTTTTTTTTTTTTTTTGAAAAAGAATACTAAAATAAAAAAAGAGGGCGGCCACCGATGTCAAGACATGTTTGTTGCCTGGCTTCGTCTTGCATTACGCGATCTCAAGCCTTATGCTAGGGTGTTTATCGCAAACCGAGTCGACTCATAGGCCTCTCGGATTGGTCTAGATGCCGCGCCCCCGTGGAAACGGGACCAGCCCCGGGTCTCAGCATCACCGCCATGAACGCCTCCCCCCTATCAAGGTCAAAAGGCCCAAAGAATGGCGGGGATCCGATGCGCAGCGAGCATCACCGGCTCGCCTCGGCTGGATGCTGATAAATCAGCGCACCGGGCTCGTAGTTCGTTGTCACATCATGCCGTGCGGTGAACCCAAATCGTCTAGCCGTGTGGGCCGTGCAGGCTGTGGCTTGCAAAAATTCCTACAGCCGTGCTGCAAAGTTAATTGGCATTAGTGAAGCTTTTCTTGAATCTCCAAAAACAAGTCAAAATTAGTCCCGGGCCTCGTGGCGATTTTCAACTGCGGTGGAGCGCACGAGGACCGCGTTTGGGAATTTTGGAATGTCACTAAGAACTTATGAACGGAGGCATATTTGCCGATGCATGGCTCCCGTTCTGGCTGCCAAGTCACCACATCCCGGCCAACCAATGCGAATTATTTTCCGAATAATCATGTACCTTCACAATCCCATGCTTTTAAAAATGACCATCCATCTTATCAACTAACGGCGCCGAAACACAGGAACAAACTAGTTGAGTGCGTAAGCATCAATTTATTCTTGTACATTAGTCAAAAAACAAGATGAATGTGGCGTCCATGCGTACGTCAGAATGCAACCAGCTCGTTGAGGCTGAAAACTTCAGACTACGGCTCGACGACTAGTGTTCGTTCTTGGCGCGGGTATAGAAGCCGAGTCGAATGCGGAAAGGGTGGTGTCGGCACTCACTTTAAGACAGTAATAGTTTGGTGTCACAACCTGATACGAGCACTTCGGACATTTTGCTGAGTCCAGACCTCCGGGCGCTTCGTCAGACATCAGGGGCAAGGACTCCAGGCAGCAATTCTCAGCGTGGCAGTGCATGATGACAATGTACGCGTATGTGTATGGAAGAGGCTGCATGGTGATGGTGGTTAGGTCCACCGGTGTAGCATCTCAAAAGTCCCCGGCCTGACTCACTGGGCTGAATGAGAAAGGCAGTGCACAATCACACATACCAATAGATTCACCTTCAATCGCAAAATCAAAAACGCAAACTGCTCTTGGCAACATGACCGTGCTGCAGGTTGCAGGATTAAGGTAACATCAGGTTCATTACATCACCAACTCTAAATTCCAAGGCCCCATCTAGGGCTATGTTCTAGACCTTGCATAGACCCTCTTAAAAGACTAAAACAGCCTATATTTTCCCCCAACTATAGCGCTTGTCGACATTTGATGAATGTTTGGACTGTTCCGTTCCGACAAGTACTTTCGTCATCAATGCTGACCTTTGAAATAAATGATGAATTAAATATATACATAACAAGTGATAGAAATATTATTAGCCGTACAACATACATGTTTTAAAATACCTATAGATTTGGGAAATAGGTACACTTTCTTTTATTTAGAATATCCCGGATCGCGGATACATGACCAGAAAATCTTTCAAGATACCAACCCTCAATTTTGATTCGTTTCTTGCCATTAGTTTCTCATGGGAATTCGAGAAATCCACCACCAAAGAATTCCTCCATGCTGGGGAACAATTCCGCAAAGATGTCCTCAAACGAGACCCCCGAGGCAGGTCCAACTGAAGTGGAGCTGGATGGCGTTCTTATTTCAACACGTTTCTCACGATGATCGCGCACATGCTCTCTGTCTCCAAACGTTCCCACTGCACCCTTTAAATCTCTATCGCTTCTCTGGTGCCTGCTCTGGATCCTAGCACGGAGCTTCTGCTTGGCAAGATTCCCAAACCGAGAAATCCGTGCCCACGTGCGTCCGGGAGCATTCCTGCCCCAATCATTCAGCCGCTCGACGAGGCCCAGGCTGTGTTCATCAGAAAGCCCGGATTGTGACTCCTTGTAGTGAGCTAGAAGCAAGCTGCAGTAAGCCAAACACAAACAAGTATTCAACGTGACGGAAGCCCTGACTGCCGTGTCCATGACTAGAAAGGTTTCCAAGATTGACTGTGCATATTTTGCTGCATCACTCCTCAAAGATCTTGTTTGATCATCATTCGAGCCTTGGCGGGTCAATTCGATTGGGTCGTCAAAGTCATTTGTTCGGTCGGGTTTCAAGAATGACCTAGGCTGTAGGTCTTCTCCAAATTCCTCCAGAGCCCTTATCAAAAGTATGAGCCGCGCAGTGTAGTAACTAAAGCGCAGTCTTGGGGCTGTGGGAAGAGCTGAAAATAGTTTATCAGTAACCGGGACTGTTACTGGTAAAGTTCGTGTATGCTTACACAAGAGATGTTTCCACCGCAATTTCCATATGGAAAAGTCTTCCCAGTTACTGTCTGGACCACCAAACGGACGCTTCGCGAGCCGTTGGGATACGCTGTTGTACAATAGGATCTCAGCTAGTAACATTCCATCCTCGCTGGATGCATCATAAAAGCTGAGGAGGAAGTTGCAGTGATCCATATACTCATGCCCTATATTAGGTGGTCTTCCAGTGGTAATAGACCAACTTCACAACAAGGTTAGCGAGACAAGTGGCAATAAGCCTTCATCAATCTTACCGAAGATGTTGTAAGCAAATAGTGGACCACAGTCGGATGGCCTTGCGGTCCTCCGTAGTGGATTTTTCCTCCTTTATTCTGGAGACAATTTTGGAGAAGCTAATTGATAGCATAGCCTGTTTGGCACAGTAGCCCGTCAACAGCCAGCTGTCGATATACTCTCGTTCTCCCTGAAAAGGAAAATTAGTTGAATAACATGACAACCCAATCCATTGCTCACCCCGGCCGGATCAGTCGCACCATCACTCATGAGTAGTGCAGCGTATATTTCTTCTAGCCTCAGTGGGCTGGCGAGCAGAGCTTGCCCGAGTGCATTTCGTACTCTCTCGTACACTTGTCGATGAATCGTTGATCCACACAAATCTTTACGGTACATAATACCCTGTAGGCAGCAAACACTGTGCAGAAAGGGCGAAATGTGGCGCAATTCTTGGCTGCGTATCATATGCTTTGTTTCAAAGAGTATGCTCGAGTGATCTTGGAAGTGGAAGAAGCTGGCAAGTGATGGTTAGAAATGGTGCCCCATAGCATTAGACTCAACTTACAGTCGAATCAGATCGTTAGCTAGTTCTTCATTTACAACCCGCTCCAGGACCAGATCTAGGTGGCTGTTTACCAAAGACCGTCGAATTTCCCCTGAACAATGCAGCCCAATCTCGCGTAATACGATGACGGGCGCGGAGCTAACTGCATTATCGGCAGGGTTAGGGTCTGGTATATCATTCAAACTCGCCCGGTGGGTATCTAGGATGGATTCTTGTCGATGTTCTCGATGTGTGGGTCGTTCTGCATCATTGTGTGGATTTGCATTGCTATTCGTATTGTTGCGCAAATCGTTCAACATGGCCTTGATTTCATTCAAAGCCTTTTCATGGTTTTGCAAGCTGGATAGTTCTCTGGTGATCAGCATTACAAGCCCATTTCATGAGATAAACCACAGATGACACGCACATTTCATATATTGGTACCCTGTCATCCTCCACGACGGGCGGTGGCGGAAGCTTTTCGTATTCTCCGCGCAAAGAACATTCTAACCTGGCATCATTTAGCCCTCGGCCCTACATGACAGTTGACAAACTAACCTTAACGTTTGGCACTGTCGGCAAGATTGCAATGCAGCATCATAATCACATTTGCATTTACGTTTTTGGCACGATTTGCAAGAGAAAATCCTTCTGCGAGATTTTTTCGGCTCTGGACCATCCCCATCCTTGTTATTGCGTCGCTTGATTGATGAGCGCGAGGTTTCGACCAGGGTATCTTCATCACCCTGATTAGTCGACCCGGGGTAATTGGCGTCTCCACGCTCCATTTCTGGGGAATCTTGTATGGAAATGCGATCCTTGGGGACAAATGACAAGGAAGTGTGATAGCCAAGGTACCGGAACCGCTATTTGTATCGGAAGCCATCGATTTCCGTCTCCCATTTATTATCGAAACCCCACATCGGCTCAAAGCCCGTCGGTGACCGACGGGGAAGATAAGACATTGATAGCCTGCTTGTCCAATCACAGCCAGGTAGTAAACCTTGCGCTGTGGGGCGACAAGCATGCACCTGGCAGGAATGAAGTTATTCTCGTACTTGATGATTTGCATTGACTTGGTGAAGGATATTCGGGAATAATCTAGCTCAGCTCTTGGAGAACTCGCAAAATTTCCCATGAAAATTTTATCCTCTTGCTTTTGTTTCTCATCTTTTCCGGTTTGTCTTACTCTCGGAACTTTATCATAGAAACATGACATGTCCTGTAAAGCGTTTAATTCAATTTATTTTAGCAAACTCATCTGCTATCATATTTTCCAACCCAAATGCTCCTTTTTCTGTCATAAAGTGACTATCAGACTATTCTAATCTTTCAAAAGCCAGCCATTATACTCTCCAAACTTTCTATGCAGGCTGCTCCTTACTTGGCATATGTCTGCGCGATTCTCGAGCGGCACCACTGCGAAGCATTGTTAGCCACAAAAATTTTAGATTCAAAAGCCAAGTAGCCTTACCTCTCCACAGCTGATAGGCTCGTACTTGGCCAGATTCTTCTCATCCTTGCAGGTAGGCAGAACTGAACATTTTTCGTTGAAATTGAATCCAAAGAAGAAGGGCATCGAGTGGCGGTCCTCTGGAGCGTAGTTGTAGACGCGATGCACCGTCGACTGGAAGCGGTCGTTGGAGAGTCGCATCAGAAAATCTCCAATGTTGACAACATAAGTGCCTTCAACGGGTGGAACCTTGATCCATTGTCCCTCTCTGGTGAGAACCTGCAGCCCACCAATGTTGTCCTGCCAGAGCAGCGTGAAGCACTGCAGGTCGGTATGCGCCCCAATTCCAACGTCAATCGAGGTGTCGGAAGTAGTATTCTTTGGGTAATAGTTCAGCACGGTGTCGCTGCCCAGTTAGCGTGCGTCTTTCTCCTCATGCTTTGGGGCCGCCTTACCTTCCGGGATACGTCACAATGTCGTCAAAATAGTTTTTAGGCAGATCCAACGCCAGCGCAAAGACGCCAATCATCCTGCGGCTGAGAGTAAGACAGGCCTTCCAATAAGCGAGCATGTCATCTTTGAAACCGGGCAAGTGGCTCGTCTTTTCCCAAACAAACTCTTCGCCTCGCAACCATGGCTTCACCTCCTCCGGGATGGCGTTCAAATCCTTGGTGTCTGGGTCATACCGCGGATCATATCGAAAGCTAAAGCCCTCTCTGTTGTCTCGCGACTCAGTAGGTGAGATCTGGCCTGATCGAGGCTCGCTCCATCCATTAAAAAACTTGGACTGCTTCATGGAAACCAGCCTCTTCTGCTCGGTCGTCTGTGAGAAAAACCGCTTCGTCTGCTTGTACGCAGCCTCAATTGTGTCCTTTGGAAGCCCGTGGTTCTTAATGTAGAAGAAGCCGGTGTTCTCTGCGGCTGCGCGAATAACCTTTGCGAGCTCCTTCTGGTCCTCTTCGCTGCCGTATATGCCGGAAATGTCAATGATGGGGACTTCGGACAGGTTGCAATCGCGTGGCTCTGTGCGCAAAACATCCCTGTATACGGGGCCTTTTCCAGACATCAACTTTAACTTGTATGTCTGGGGGTCAGCGCTGGTGGTCGTTGTTGAAGAGGCCATTTTGCGGGTTATTGTCGGATTTGGAGACTCGAGAACACGTTGTTGCAATGGTGCATAAATGTGCTTTGGCCTTTGTTCAATTCTCAGAGTATTTATATTTCAGATCATCATTGCTTTTTTTATTGTCTGCATTAACCCCGCGCTGGACCCTCCCGGATTGGTTCTGCATGCTGTGCCCCGTATCTTGCTTTGCCTATCGGTATCCGTCGATGTCCGTAAATTGAGCTGCCCGCGTTATCTGCTGGCCTGGCGAAAACCGACTGTCTCCGATGCGAGCCCAGATAAGGAGGGGCATTGGTAGCCAATGGCCAGGCCTGGATTAGCCGTGACGCGCAAGTATTTGTGGGGAGCTTCCATCGAGCCAGGGTCTAGTGCTGTTGGGCCGTCTCCATATAGAGAACTGTCCAACCATTTCTTATCTCCAGATTACTCGTTTAGAATTGGGACGATGCTCGATTCCATAAAGGACAAAGGGTCGTGGGCATGATCAGTGATATGCCAATCGCGTTAAATTAGCTTATATATTTATGTAGCCCGTTGTCTCGCCGCCACCATGTGCATCACCATCTCGCTTCCAGCCACCATCTGCCCAACTTCATCACCCTCACCATGGCCAAATTCCGCTGGCGAGTCGTCGCTGCGGGTGCGGAGGATATCCACGGCAAAGATGCATTTCTCGACAACGACGATGTGCGGCCGTTGAAGTTGGCCGATCGTACTTGGACCCAGTGGACCTATTTGACCTTCTGGTTCTCGGCTACTGCAACCGTTGCGAACTGGTACGGCGCATCAACCGCCCAGGCTCTCGGCCTCAGTATATGGGAGGCCTTGGGTTGCCAATTCGGCGGTCAGGCCATTATCGCCATCGTCATGACTCTGAACGGTCGCGCTGGTTCGACCTACCACGTGGGTTTCCCCGTATACTGCCGAACAGCCTTTGGTGTCTACGGTGCGTGGTGGCCGACATTCAATCGCGCCGTCATGGCAATCGTCTGGAATGGAGTCAACGCTGTACAAGGCGGGCAGTGCATTTACGTCATGCTGCACGCCATCTTTCCAAGCATTGCGCGCATCCCAAACACCATGGGAAGTGGCTCCGCGCTGACCACCGGAGGCATGATTGGATTTGTGCTATTTTGGCTCTTTACGTGTGCATTCCTAGTCATCCCAGTCCCCAAGATGCGCGGCCTCGTCTACGCGAAGTTGGTCGTGTTTATCGTCTCCGCCATCGCAATGCTTGCGTGGGTTGTGACCAAGGCTGGCGGTCTGGGTTCCGTTATTCATCAGCCCGGAACAGTCCATGGCTCCGAGAGGGCATGGCTAATCGTCAAATTCCTCACTCTTGGCGCGGCGAACTGTGCGACCTTTGCCAGTAACGCTGCAGACTTTCAGCGCTATGCTAAGAGAAAGAACGACGTGTTGCTTGGAAACATTGTTGGTTTCCCGGTGTCCAATCTGATCGTTGCACTCGTGGGAAATTTGGTTTGTGCCTCAAGTCAAAAGATTTTTGGAGAGTTAGTCTGGAACCCAGTCACCTTTCTCGACATGCTACAAACGGCCGAATACACGCCCAAGAACCGAGCGGGATGCTTCTTCATTGCTGCGTGCTTCGCTTATTCATGCATCTTCAGCTCCATCTTTGAGAATTCAATCCCTGCGGGTAATGACATTGCTGCGCTCTTTCCGAAGTACTTTACCGTTCGAAGAGGTTTCTTCATCTGCGCCGTCATTTCCTTTGCAATCAACCCGTGGTACTTATTGGTAAGTGTTTCAATTCTATTTTATGTACGTATTTTAACATAGCAACAGGGCTCCGCGTCAATCTTCGTCTCGTTTCTTTCCTCGTATCAAATCTTCCTCTCTGCAATCACTGGTATTCTTCTGGTGCAATATTACATCATTGGTCGCGGAAAGCTTCATATTGAAGACTGCTATACGTCGGCGAGTTCGGGAGTGTATCATTATACACACGGGTGGAATTTACGGGCTTATGTCGCCTACGTAGTCGGCATCATCCCCAACTTTTACGGATTTCTCAACAATATGGGCGTGCATGCACCCATCGGCATCACCAGATTCTACTTTTTTGCCTACTGGGTGGGACTCGCGCTGTCGGGCTTCACCTTTTGGGCCATGAGCAAGGTATGGCCACCGGCAGCAGTTGAAGATAGTTGGAAGGAGCCGAAAGACTATGTGCGCCCTGAAGAGCAAGACGAAAATGGACTTGTTATCTTGGCGCAGAGTGAAAGTAATCCGGCGGATTTGAGGGCAGAGGAGGGACGTAAATCTCAAGAGAAGGCTTGATACAAGACTTGTATTGGATGGGTATCTCCGCTAAGAGTGGTACCAATCACGTTAACAGCAATACTCTACAGTAATGCAATGTATTTTTCTTTATTTCACTATAAGCCCTTCCTCCCAATGAGATAATCTTCCTATATCCCCTCCAACCGGTATGAACATATATCCATTTTTGCTCGTGGGCCTTTCTGTGAACAAGAAATACAACCAAGTATAAACCTCCAGACCAAATATTCTCCAGTTGGTGTGTACGTAGAGCAATTTGCTGTCCCGCTTCGAATTCAATTTAAAGCATTTTATACAGTGCCTACCTCACAAAACTGCCTAGGAAACTCGAGGGTTTTCTCTAGATGAGGTATGTCGCCGTAATACCGTGTTAGGTAGATGCAGGCAGCCTGGCACTCCAAAATGCACCACCGCCAGATGTGCCACCCACGAAATTGACTAAAACTGGCATACCAGTACGCCATTAATATCAGCGCATACGGGTCCTCGCTTTGGACCAACGACGTAAATTCATCTGGCATCAGACTGATAAAAGACAGGAATCGCATCACGGTAGACTGGTTGCTCTGTATGCCCAAGATGTAATCGAGATTATGTGCAACAACATGGTACGGGTTGTCGAAGTCGGCAGCGTCTTCATCCAGGCAGAGAAGTTGAATCAACTCTTTGGGCAGTTGTTTCAGCGCTGGCTTGGGAGTGATTTTGTCGTGGAGGGTGGACCAAGATTCACTGGACAAGAGGTAGTGGCAGCTCTCGGGTCTGGTCGGGTCTGCGATGCGCCAGATTTCCTTCTTGACATTGTACACCTTGATCCAAGTGAGATCGCTTTCTGTGGGCTTCCCAAGTGGCCAGGCTTGCTCTGGTGTTTGCGCCTCAACATGGGCAAGAGTGGAGGCGGCTAGAAGACTGCCCGCGGCCCAGATTCCATCCCGTTCTTCGGGTGTTAATGGGCCCCACAGTTTCTTATTAAACATGGTTGTTCCTTTGCACAAATGGAAGAGTTCATTTGTAGATGGTGGTATTGGAGGGGAGGACTCCAGGTGGCGGTCATGTGTCAAGGCTATGCTCAGCGCGAGGTGCATGAAAAATGGATGCTGAAATCGCAACGGAGTTAGAAGGATGATATTTGCTTGTAGGGGTGGTACAGCATACCAAGCAAGCAAAACGAATCGACTCTTTCTGGTACAGATCCTGAGTAATGGTTGTAGCTAGTGTTAAAACAGTCCTGAATTGGAAACGGGCAAGAGTATCAAGATCCCGGCTGGTCAGTTGGTAGGCCGGATTTTGGCCATCAAAAACTGGCGCCTGTCTTAGAGTTGCATTGATGGTGCCCAGCACTGCTGCCTTGGCCGAGGGCGAGGGTAGGATGCTCATGTGGCATGGTGTGTTCATGGAAACCTGTAGGGTACCCTCGCCGGGAAAAGACTGCTGGCCATAGTTACACAATACGCCGAAGCCACGGCAATTCTTGCAGGTTGGTTTCTGCTCATCGCACTAAACACCTCAGGTTAGTATAGTGCAACTTCAGAAATAAATATAGTTGCATCACCGTTAGACATGTACCTTGATCTGGCGAAGTTTACAGTTGCCACATCCCTTGCGGGACTTGGTGTGCGCCCTTCGTTTCCGAGTGGGCTGCCCCGTGGCAGGGGTGGTCCGGCGGGGCATCTCGGCGGCGGGAAACAAGCCTCCCGGAGAACGGACTTGAGCAATAAGCCGTTTCGGGAAATAAGTCGGTCTTTTGAAGCGGCTTATTTGATTTCGTGATTTTGGCGTCCCTCTGTGCGTATGAATTTCTGTCTTGCAAGGTGAAAAGTCGATGAAGCTGTCAGGAGAAGACGGTGCCTCGCCAGCCCCACCTTTACTTACACGCTAACCCAAAATCGTATTCCCAGCTTGTCGAGCCACATGATATGGCGCTAACCCAAATTCGTATTCCACCTTGATTACACGCACGCTAACTCGAATTCGTATCTGTTTTGCCACTTCTTGTTGATTTGATGCGAATAGCATCTCGCGAACATACTAACCCAAAATCGTATTTCGAGTTGTGATAATTTGTCCGTTTCATTTGAATAGTGCCTTACGTGTATGCTAACCCAAATTCGTGTTCCGACTCAGAAACCGAATGGCATCGACATTAAATAGAGTCCCTCGCCCTCATGAGATTATTCGTAGACTCAACAACGCAACACCAGCTTCACAGACAAAGTCCAGAACGCGGCTATACTTTGCCATCCACCTTTTTTAAACCCATCTTTTTTGAAATTAATTTTCCTCTAACGATGTCTCAAACTCTGCCAGAGACGATGCGCGCCCTTGTCTGGGAGGAAGTAGGACAGCCCCTACAACTCAAGACGGTTCCAACCCCACACCCTACAACTGGAAGCGTCATTGTCAAGGTGCTGTGCGCTCAGTCTCAGCGAAGTCTTCCCGCCATCATCGGTGGCAAGATCCCCTTCTTTACCTCCTCGAAACCCATGACACCTGGCAATACTGCCATCGGCCGTGTGGCTGCCATTGGTCAGGATACCACTAGCCTGGCCGTTGGGCAGCTCGTCATGCTCGAAACCTTCATTCGGGCGCGCGACAACTCCGACATCCAACTGCTTTGGGGCTTCTATGATGGCCCCACACCCCAGTCCAAGAAGTTCATGGCCGACAATTGGGCCATGGGCTCCTACGCCGCATACGTCCGCGCCCCTCTCGAGAACACCTGGGCCCTGGACGAAAAGCGCCTGTGCGGCATTCCTGCCGATGGCGGCCTCGGATACTCCATCGAAGACCTCGCCGCCTTGCCTGAGATTCTCATCCCCTACGGCGGTTTGCGCGGTATTGGCCTGCAGCCTGGCCAGAAGATCGTAATCGCCCCGGCTACGGGTGGCTTCAGCGGCGCTGCGGTCTTCGCGGCACTCGCCATGGGCACCACCGTCATTGCTATGGGCCGCAATATTGCAGTCCTAGAGAAGCTGAAGGAGCGGTTTCCCCGGGTTCATATCGTGCCCAACACGGGGGATGTGCAGACCGATGCAGCAGCGCTGCGGGCTCTGGGTCCCATCGACGCATACTTGGATCTCTCGCCTCCCCAAGCGGCCGCCTCTACACATAGCCGCAGCTGCTTCCTTGCCCTGAGGCCGTATGGCAAAGCCTCGCTTATGGGATTCATCCATTCCGATCTCAGCTTGCCGTATGCACATGCCATGTCAAACAACCTCACCATCCGGGGTCAATTTATGTACGAGCGGGAAGATCCAAAGGCCCTGGTTCAGTTGGCTGAGTCTGGGTTGCTGAAGCTGGGAAAGGCTGGTGGTTACGAGCTATGCGGTAGTTATGGGCTGGATGAGATGGACGAATGTTTTCGCACGACAGCAGCAAACGGAGAGGCTGGTCAGATTGTAGTGGTTAAGCCTTAAACCTGATAGTCGCTAGTTTTAACCGCTCTTGGAAATGTATTCTTATTTTATGTTAAGGTATATCAGTCGCTCTGTTCTCCACCTCACCAATTGATTCTCAGCCATCAAATACGGCTTGATTCACCATAGACGTTAGCATTTTCTCGCCCTTCAAATCCTTCAAAATAGCGAATCGTAAACAATGCCCTATACCATATTGATCTACCAAGTTTACAATTAAAAATCAGGTTGCCGCCAGGAGGGCAAGTCATGATGTGGTATTCTTCAGCATTTGCAATCCGCTTCGCCACTTATCTGGCTGGCCCCTTTTTGCTAATGATCCTGCGAAAATATATCCCAATTAAATCTTCACGTACCAGTTCGTCTTTGTTTACCAATCGTCATTTATATCGCGTTCTCGATTCTGTCTCCAAATGAGGTAAATGTTTAGCCCTTACCCGATCACGACATTGCAAGGGTCCACTTACGTGCTAGCACCACCACACGCAACCCGTCTTTCAAATAGCCGAGTTGTCTTATCCGGGCAACAGAAATCGATTTCTTAGAACTAAAAATCCTCTCTCTCGCTCCCATAGGCCGTTGGTTGCCATTCCCCATTCACTTAACAACCCAATCAGCTTGAGTCATTTTTTTTTTCCTTTTACGAACGGATCTCCAAGCCAAGTTAGCAATGTCTACGGAACCCTCCTTTGATGACCGGCAAGACTATGAGGATGCCGCAAGAGGTTTCATCGCCGCTTTGACTCCGGGCGTCATTAAGGATGCCAGCGGAAAGTTTGTCTGGGACGTCGATCAGTACAATTTTCTAGAACAAGAATGTCCGCCCACAGCCCATCCCCACCTTTGGAGGCAAGGTCAGTTGTGTGCAAAGCAAGGTCTGTACGAAATCAAGCCAAAGATCTACCAGATTCGTGGCCTGGATCTTTCCAACATGACCATTGTGGAAGGAGACAAGGGTATCATTGTGATCGACCCACTTATATCCTGCGAATGCGCAGCCGCCGCTCTTCAACTCTACCGCGATCACCGAGGCTCAGAGAGACCAGTTACAGGCGTCATTTATTCTCATTCCCATGGAGATCATTATATGGGTGCGGGAGGTATTATCACCTCTAACCAGGATATCCCAATCATCGCACCCGAAGGTTTCATCCAGGCTGTCTTATCCGAGAGCATTCTAGCAGGCCCATCCATGCGCCGGCGTGCCGCCTTCATGTACGGCAGCGACCTTCCTCGCGGCCCTGCTGGCCATATTGGAGTCGGGCTGGGTCTCGGGTCTAGCAAGGGCTCAACTTCCTTGATCCTACCGAACCTGCTTATCAAAAAGACAGGCGAGGAGCATGTCATTGATGGAGTGCGCATAATCTTCCAGATGGTACCAGGGACTGAAGCCCCGGCGGAGATGAACTTTCATTTCCCAGAGCTCCGCGCGTTATGCATTCCAGAGACTTTGACGAATTGTATGCACAACATTGTACGTTTCAACTCCCAACTCGCCGCAAGACTCCAGGACCTTGTTCCCTCAAAATATGCTAACTGTTGGCTCCTAAAAGGTGACGCTGCGAGGCGCGCAAGTGAGAGACGCAAAGGCTTGGTCAGGATACCTTGATCAAGCAATTGCACTATTTGGAAAAGAGTCTGATGTGGTGTTTGGAAGTCATCACTGGCCAACATGGGGCCAAGAGTTGCTCATCAAACGGCTCTCCGAGCAGAGAGATCTGTATGGCTATCTCCATGATCAAACTGTCCGCATGATGAACCTTGGTAGGGCAAATAGTCTTTTCGAAAGAACCTCGCTGACCATATAGGAATGACTGGCCTAGAGATTGCCGAGACAATCAAACTGCCACCAGCAATTTCGAGGGCATGGCATTGTCGGGGCTTCTATGGCTCACTAAGCCACAACGTCAAGGCTAGTTTATGAATTACACGCCAATGAGGTCATTTTCTAACATTCCATACGCAACAGGGAATTTATCAGAAATACATGACTTGGTTCGATGGTCATCCAGCACATCTCTGGCAGTACCCCGCTGCTTTGGAAGGCCAGAGATACGTGCGTGCGATGGGAGGTGTAGACGAGTTATGTCGCAAAGCCGAAGAATTCATCAACGAAGGCGATAGCCGCTTTGCTGCTACACTCCTTTCGCACGCCGTGGCTGCATACCCTGACGATGATGAGTCGAAGGCCAAGGACCTCCTTGCTTTGGCCTACGAAAACCTCGGGTACGAAGCCGAGAATGCAACCTGGCGCAATTTCTATCTCACGGGCGCGCGCGAGCTGAGAACAGGGAACAAGCCAGGAAGCATTTCTGGAGGGAAAACGCCGCTCGGACTGAATTTGACTGTCGAACAATGGTTTGACGTGTTGTCGGTTCAGATTGATGGGGAGCGCGCCGCCGCCGACGCGTTTGAGATTGATCTCGATGTTTCTGATATCGAGCAGAAGTGGCGCGTCATTGTAAGCAATGGTGTTTTGACACAGCGTCGATTATTCAACGACGCGTATACAGGATCTGCTGCTGGTCTTGAGATGAAACTCACCCGCAACGAATTATTGGATCTTCTCAAGGGAGAGGGCACCAGGCCAAAGAATACCAAGGGAGACTTTCAACTTTTCGTCCGGCTGCTAGAGTTGGCTTCAGTGGATACAAAGTCAGTTTCCCAGCCAATAATCTCAGACTCGCATAGTCTTAGTATCGCGTTGAGATTCGAGGAGGATTGATTCAGCAAAAGTTAGCTCAATGCATGACACCATAACCTAGCACTTATTTTATCGCAACGCCAAGAGAAAAAAACCAGGAAGCAACCATGTGACTAGGATATTATCTTAGTATTTTTCACGATTACATACAGAAAATTGACAGCGACAATTCTTCTTCTTTCAATTCATTTACTCCCCGCATGGAGCTGAATGGGTATCAAGGAAGCCAATCAAGCTTATCTTATGTTAGCATCGGATTAAGCTTGTTTTCCTTGTCTGGGTTCGCCTTCTAATGTCACTTCTATTTATCTGAGCTCCTACTTTATCTATTCTTCTTGCCAGCCTGCCGTCCAGAGAAATATCACATGCTGCTATTCCCCCCAACCTACCAATGAGCCAATTGGTCTAACCAATTCGGATATGAGGTTGGAAGCGGTCAAAAAACAGCAAGCCCATAAACGACAGGTCACAGGCACCAATATTGCCAGGGTCCAGCAAGGAACCAGGTGTGATGTGATGGCTCTCGGAGCCCAGACCGCATCGTTCGTCCGAACCCATGCACCGGGTAAGGCATCCTTCGAAAAACGGCTACATTCCGAGCCGACGCTGGAAACATCTCGCCAGAAAAAAAATGGTTCTATAAGCCGGGATATTCAATCTATGCCAAGGTTGGAGGTAGCCGAACGAGTGAGATCCCCCGCAATTTGTTTTGTTTCCGGGCAAATGGCGGGGGAGCAGCATGAAGCGTTGTACCGTCACCCCAGCTACGTTACATCATAGGCCAGCAACCCTGCGCAGGGCCATCACCAAGACCAAGGTTCTTCAATGACGCGGTGGATCAGCAGCGACTGCCCGCAGCGGGGGAGAGAGACATCAGCAGATGGGCCGCACAGAACCCCGCACAGCAAAAGCAAGCAGCTAAAATGGCGAGCCTAAGCTTACCATCTTTCGGCGTGCCCACGCGCACCAATAACAAAGGCGCGCCTGAGGGGCAGGTTGCAATAGTGCCCCTGCCAGCCATTGACGCCCCGGATGATCGGCAGCCTGTGTTGGCGGGGGATTCACGGCTTAATTCGTAATAGGCAAAAAACCCGGGGTCACCAGCGCCGAATGTCATGGTTTGAATAAAGCCTGGACAAACGCGCCATTCAAGAGACAGCGCGCGAGAGAGGAATTGGACAGGCATGGTATAGTGAACTTTGCTTGATTTGCTGGGGTTCGGGCTGGACGAGGCCATGGTTCGGCTAAGTTGAGTCAACCACGGACGATTTCATCAACTCGAGACAGTAGGCAGAGTTGCTTATTTATCCACTGAGCCTGCCCGCCCTTGTTTTCGCGGGGCATTGACATTGCTACATCATCCAGACCATTAAAGCGCTCTCCGAATATTTCCTGGCCTTTTCGTTTTCTTATTCTTGAAGTGCAGACCCGCCTGTTTAAGCTCCCGCAGAAGCAACCTCACCTCATCTGGACTGTGCGGAGAATGTGGAGCCGGCTGGTTGCTTTCGCCCTCGTGGCGCTCCCGTGGGTGGCTGCAGACAGTTCCAAGTCTGCCACGGGCCCAGACAAGGATGGAAAATACTGGCTCTATGGCGATGGCATCGAGGCCTCGTTTATTCCGTATGGTGCTTCCATATCCAACCTGCTGGTCAAGGACCAGTACGGCATTAAGCGCGACGTTGTCGGAGGCTTCGACAACGCCAGCTACTACGCCAAAGATACCCAGCACCCGCATTTTGGCGGAGTGCCTGGCCGCTATGCCAACCGCATCAAGAACAGCTCGTTTGTCATTGACGGCGAGACGTATCATGTGACGCCCAACGACAACCCAACAAAGCAGTCGCCCAAGGGAGCCGACACGCTGCACGGAGGTCCTGACGGTTGGGACTATCGCAATTTCACCGTCGTCGCCTATACCAATAGTAGCATAACCTTCTCCATCACGGATCCGGATGGCAAGGAAGGATTTCCTGGCGAAGTCGTGTCGCACATCACGTACACATTGACAGGTCAGGATTGGCACATCAAGATGACAGCCCTGGCAACAACCAAAAAGACACCAATCATGCTCAGCAGCCACACGTACTGGAACCTGGATGGGTTCGCGAACAATGAGACCAACAAGATCTTCAACCATACCCTGCACCTGCCGTACAGCGGGCAGCGGGTCGGAGTGGATAACATCCTAATCCCTACTGGCGAGATCTTGGCCAACACTGAAGGCTCCGTCAACGACTTTTGGAGCAAGCCCAAGCAGGTTGGTGCCGCCAATGGTGACCCAGAGCTCAAGAACAACTGTGGATTCAACTGCACTGGCTACGGTGAGTCGTCACAACCCTGTTACCCTAGACCTGTCACGACGACGGACTAATGTGTTTGATTAGATACATGCTTCCTCGTCAACCGCGGGCAACTTAACCCGTACGACTGGCGAACTGAGGGCCCGGTAGCGAGCCTCTCGTCCGACTGGTCGGGCATCAAGCTGGACGTGTATACGGACCAGGACGCGTTCCAGTTCTACAGCTGCACGCAGCAGGACGGCACCATGGCGCTCAAGAAGACGCAGGGCCTGTTTGACAATGCCGACTTCCCGCGCGTCATCCCCAGGTACGGGTGCGCCGTCCTGGAGGTGCAGGATTGGATCGATGCCATCAACCATCCCGAGTGGTTCCGAGACCGGAAACAGATCTTCTCGCCTGGCGGTGATCCCTATGTTTTGCAAGCAAGATTTTCCTTTAGCGTCAAGGGCTCGTCGTGAGGACGTCGGTTGTCGCCCTATTAGCCGAGGCATGCGATAATGGCAAAACCACCATCCATCATGGCAATTGCCATTGCCCTTTTGTCTTGCATGACTTGCACAAGCCGAGCCTCGGAAACCTTTGCCGGATCGAACCCGGTGTTCCGGCTCTTGTTTTATAAAACAAGTGACATGCCCTGTGGAGCAGCTTAATAGAAGGGTAGCAGCATGTTGTTTGGCCTAATTTAATTTTCGAGTATATACACATTTACTGTTAATTGAGATGTTCGTTGCCGACTCGTCTAGCACGTTTCGTGAAGCTGCAGGTTCTGCCCGCAAAATACGCTTGGGTGCATAATCTTCTTTTTTAAATTCACTGTCTCATATCCCGAAGATATGCTGAGCCAGCGAGCGAGAGAGAGACCCTGTCAAAAACAAACTACGGGCGCGCTAGAAGGCTAACTGCCGATGGCGAACCGCGGGGCCGCGGGTTTAATAGAAAATTGAAGGACAAAGCGCAAAGATTCCACCGTTGAGCATGCCAGATTACGGGCTAAATTGCGCTACTCATTTAGTTCTGCGTTGGTTGGTTCTTCACGTGCTTCCTTCGAGTGCCGTGGGTCCGTGTTTCGCTGATCTACCCTATGGCCGTGATTGTTTTCGCTCATGAACTCAATGCCCATTAAATGGTTTGAAATGAGTCGCTTCGATATTTTCGTGATCGAATCATTTTATGTTTCGGTTCATTTCCGTTTTTCCCGATTACAAATCCGCTGTTATTAGTCCTTATGTTAAAAAAATGTAGCTGCCTGTTCGCGTAGAGGCATGCGCACACACGTGTGGTGTGCCTAGCTTGATTGGCGGCCGGTGACACCTCGCATGCAAGATAGAACGCCTCACCTCCCGGATAATGAATATCCTTCGGAAAGCTGGAGAGAGTCAGGTTAGACTGAGGCAGAACTGTCTGATGTGAAACATTTCCAAACGGAATTCCCCAAGCGGAAGCTAGATGTCCGCAGAAAGACGCCACTGAACTAGTGCGCAATTTTTTCTGGAGAACCCTCAGCACTAGCAAATGCCCTCACCCATCCTCCATCACATCTTGGCAAGTCATTCAGGTGGGACAATGTCAGTGACGGGCTCGAAAGAAGAAACAACAGTTCGTGGGCTCGCCAAGCCATCGGACCAACCAGCTCGGAAGCCGGAGACAAGGCTCCTCGTCGATGGCCGGGTGCAGCGGTTGTGATCTACGAGCGACCGGGGGTCGCTGTAATTGCTTTTTCTTCCCCATTCAGCTTTCTAATCGGAGATCCCCTCGCCCACACAGCTGTGGATACGGTTGCGCAACCAACCCGCCAGTGGCACTTCTCTGCCGTGTCGATTCCTCAAGCCCCCCCTGGAGTGAGCCCCGCAATAACTTCTAGAATGAGGTTGGTGGGCGGGATCTTCAGCAGGATGGTGAAGAAAGAGGGGCGCGTGTGAGAGAAGAAAAAAAAAATACCACCAAAAGCGAAAAAAGGAAGGTTCTGAAAAATATGACACAACAAAGCTCAGCTCTGACAGCTTGCAGATCAGGCACACGCGTGCGCCACTGCCGGCAGAAGACGGAGCCCTGAGTAGACAAAACTCTATGCTGGCCTGTGCCGCCAGTCCAGTCAGTGCGTGACGTGGACAGGGAGGGGAAGGAGAAAGGACGTGTGTTTTTATGCAGGGCGAGAAAGGATTGGCATGGAACGAATGCAAGACTGGCACACACGCACACCAATGGCGTTTCCACCGTGCATACAAAACATGGCATGAATCAGGGGTCATCGCTGCTCGTGGCGAGAAACTTGGCCTTTGTGTTGGCCATGAGGGCACTCTAGCTAAGACGCTGGTCGGTATCAGCTATTCCTAGCCATGACGTCGCAGGCCATTAGATTTTAGCTCAGGATGGTGGCTTGGTTGTAACGAAACGACATGCCAACACAAACAAGCGCGGGAATGAGATTGTTTATCCTGGCAGCAGATGGTGCAGCCTTCCGACATTGCGACAGACCAGAGCACATGGCATGGCGTCGTCGCGCGCATCGGGGATTCTCATCTGCGTGGCGGAACGGGCTGAATGACTCGCTCCCTGCCAGAGCTGACTGGGCGCTATGCCCGTCTCGCCGCAAGCCACCCTTCTAGCCCCAGGGGCGGTTCCGCCGACGGCTCCTCCATTCTCCATTGTCGAAGCTAAGAGGGCGGTCGGTCGACGGGCTGGTTGGCGATCCGGTCCTCCAAGGGCCTGTTGCGCTAATGCCCGTCGGACCCAGTCAGGAGTCCACATGGCGAAGAGGTTGCCAACGGTGAGAAGCGCAGACAGGCGTGCTCCCGCTGCGCTACCCGCCACCATGGCTGGCTTCGACGCGGGGAGAGAGGGAAGGGATATCCCATCATCGGGCTTAACACTGAGTTGAGCCAACGGCCCTAACGCAGCACTTCCCACAACGCTCAGACCATGGAGATGGATGGATGGATTGGATGTATGCTGGCCGGGGACCCTACCCGACATGTTAAGTGGTGAGATGTCTGCGTTTCATAAAGTGAAGGGTCCAACCCGACTGTCTGCAGCTTGGGATTTTTGGAGCCCTCTTTCTTGCGTGAGTGATTCCTGCGTCTCTTTCGTACTTTTTCAAAAATCCACCGAATCCCGTCACAGACCGGTTTCGTTCGTTGCTGGCCAAGAGAGAACCCGCAGCCATGGCGAACGACGCCGTGACGAGCTTCACCATCGAGGCCTTTACCCTCCTCTCCGTCAGCATCTTCATTATCTTCGTCCGCACCTATGCCCGCTTCCGGCAGGTCGGCTTCCGAAACTTTGAGGTGGACGACTACCTGATGCTGCTGGTCATTGTGCCTTATACGGTGGAAACATGTCTCGCTTACATCGTCGGCGCCAAGTACCATGGCCTCACCAACAGCGGCATGACGGATGCTGAGCGCAAGGAGCTTTCATTACATCCCGACAGCGATGAGTTTGCCTTTAGGTTTGTGCAATGCGAACGCAAAGCCTGAGAGAGGACTTCCTTGAGCTAACATGTGACAATGTAGGGTCGGAGGGTCCAAGGTCCAAGTTGCAGGCTGGACCATGTATGCCACTGTTCTCTGGGTTATCAAAGGCTCCATGTGCGCATTCTACTTCCGTCTTACAGTAAGCACGTTTAAGAACCCGATTATTGCTCGCTTCAACTCACACCCCCTCTAGCAAGGCCTCGCCGCATACAAGACTAGAATCTACATTGGCATTGGCTTGATCAGCTGCACGTACATTGCCGTTGTCTGCTGCTTGCTTTTTAGCTGCCAGCCGTTCGATCGGTTCTGGCAAATCTACCCCAACCCCGGCAGTAAGTTGCGCCAATGGCTTCCCGCGATCGGCATACCTGCGGCTTGATATTAACCAATTACTGTCTAGACCTGTGTCAGCCCGCGGCATCGAAGCTTTACATCTTCATCATCGTTGTTCTCAACATCATTTCCGACGCCTATTTGCTCTTGATCCCGATTCCCATGCTTTGGGGTGCCAAGATCGCCAAGGTCAAGAAGATTGGTCTTGTTGTGCTCTTCTCCGGAGGTATCTTCGTCATGGTGGCTGGTCTGCTCCGATGCATCCTCATTCTCAAGGTACGCCACATACAAACACCTACAACACCCTTGCAACTAGCTCACTCTTTGTTTTCACAGAACCCCGTCACCGGTCCTTCAGAGGGTGCCTCATGGGCGTGCCGAGAATCCTTCGTCGCCGTCGCCACCTCCAACCTTCCCATGACATGGGGATGGCTGCGCCAGAAGCTTAAGCCATTCTTGGGCTCTCTCATCTCGTCCAGTGGCAACAAGTACAAGCAGGGTCCCGAGCCCGGCAGTATCATGCTCGGCGAGCGGGACGGCCGAACAACCTGGCACAGCCGACAGGTCAATTCCGTCAAGTCTGTTACCCGCCACGACTCGACGTCGTCCAACCACAACAACGACATATTTATCCACCCCGGGGAGGCGAGCTCAGACGAGATCATCCCCAACAAATTCGGCGGCATCACAAAGGAAGTCGTCTTCAGTGTGTCGACTTCCCCCAAGGCATCACACTCACAAGCATAATAATACTATAAGATACCCCCTTGACAGAAATGCATGCTCGGGCAAATGAGCAGCAGACGGAGCATATGGAGCAAACGGACGCGGATGGAAAAAAAGGATTTTTCTAAAAAATACCCCCCATGTATCATAATGTCTTAAAGGTTATAGCATGGCATGATTATGATTTAATTAATGGATACATGCAACATACAAAGCAATATGCGATGGCGCCTCTCCAGCAACACCCGACCGCCGACGTTCGTGAGGCAAGAGGAATGAGAAAAACCTCCGGCAAATGTACCTGGCTGGTTCGGGTAACGTCCCCTTGCGGCTTGCAGGGCTGTGGCGACTTTTGTTCGACAAGGAGCGGCAGAGCCATTCTGGAGCTAGCAGGCCATCCTAAACACTTTCACGGCCTACAAGATGAGTCCGTTCGCGATGGAGCGCCACCAACAGCGCCCCCGACAAGGACTCGGGAAATTTAGCTTGGCGAGGGTTTCTGCACTGTGCTGCGACCATGTGCTCCCTAGCCACTCAAAGTTGCATTAGAGCTGGTTTCAACAATTGAGCCGTCTGGGGCCAAGGATGATTCCACTCCCTAGTTAGGGACAGCCATGAACACCCCATCTGTCGCCATTGGTTCGCAGATAGGGCCCGGCGCCGGCGTTGGAGCCGTGGCTGGAATGCTCTGCTAAGCTCTAACGAACTACCTTGCACCAAGTGCGGAAGCGCGTTTGCCAATTAACGCTAAATCGAGTCTTTCGTATTCCCGTCGGTTCCGCACATCCACATCGGTCCCGGTCTGGCTAGGACCGATCGAGCGCTAGAGCCTGATCTTGACCCTCAGCAACGTGTTCTAAAATGATTCCGCGAGGAACCAACAGTCAGTCAGTCAGTCTCCTGCATACCCGGAGGACCCTAGATTTCTCGGCATGGTTCCCGGGGAAGCCATTGGAATTCAGGATCTAGATAGATCGAGATCGGACCTAACATTTTTTCAATAATGCGGGTTAGGCGAAGATTTGATATGTGGCTAGATCAAAGTGGTTTGCTACAATTTCATGTTCTTCGACTTTCACAATTTTTTACATTTCGTGTTTATCCCCTCAGCCCCTAACTCAATTCATGTAGCATTTTCAACTTCCGTGGCTTCCATTCCCTCCATTTTGTCCCCGATATGTCGTTCCTGCGCATGCTGGTGCGGCTGCACGGTCCGTCCGCCCTTGGAACTAAAGACGCCTCCTGTGATGCCTCCCTTGGAGAAGAGGAGCGGGATGTCCTCAAGCTCGATCCCTTTGGTCTCCGGGTAGAAGCAGTAGACCATGGGAATAAAGACGGCGTTTAAAACGGCGTAGATGATGAATGTGCGCCAGCCAATATTTTCTGCGGCTAGTGTTAGTCACCTTGGGCCACTGCAAAACTAGAATCTACACTATACAACTTACGGAATGAGATTGGTGTGATTTTGACCACGGCAAACACTGCCATCCAATTCCACCCTGAAGCAATAGCTTGCATGCGGGTGCGGATGCGGGTCGTGTTAATCTCCGATGGGTAGAACCAGGGCACTGGGAGCCAGCCCACGCCGTAGAAGAGCTGGAATATGAAGATGAAGGCCGTTGCGCCGTACGCAGCGTTTTGTGAGCCAATTGAAAGTAGGATGGAGACCATGACGAAGCAGAAGCATAGTCCGGCCGAGCAGATCATCAGCAGCGATCGTCTTCCAAATCTATCCATGAGAAAGACTGGGATGGCAGAACCCACCAAATACGTGCACTGCGCAGCACCGCCTAGGATCAGCGACATGTTGCGGCTCACGCCCATGTTCTCCTGGAAAATGGTTGGGGCGTAGTAGTTGATCATGTTGGAGCCGGTGAACTGCTGGCCGAGCTGGATTGAAATAATGATGAGCAGACGTCGGAAGTTTTGCGTCTCTCCCCAGCTGAAAAGCTCCTTGAAGCGGAACGGGCCACCTCGCTGCTCCTCCTCAAGCCCGCTCTGAATATCCAAAATCGTTCGAGTGACGTCTGCGTCATCGTTGTCCCTGCCACCCAAGGCTGCAATCACGTCTCGAGCCTCCTCGTGCCGATCGTTGCTGACGAGCCATCGGGGGGTCTCTGGTAGACCAACGACCTGAAGGACGAGAAGAATGGCAAAGACGGCCTGGAACCCGAGCGGGAAACGCCACTGGAAAGAACTGTCTGTGAAATTTGTACCGTAGTCCATCCTGCAGATGAAAATTAGCCTTTGGATACTTTATTTCTAAAAGGAGGGTGTCGGACCAGTAAGCAATTACCACTCCGAGGATGGTGACGGTGCCTTGAAGCGTGAGTAAGGCTCCTCTAATGGAGGCTGGTGAACACTCGGCCTGGTACACAGGAGCAGTTGATGAGTTCATGCCGTTACCAATACCAGTGACGATTCGGCCAACAATAAGCTGTGCGATTGTGGTTGAAGAAGCGAGAATGGCGGCTCCAATAATCATGATGCCGCCACCAAACATGAGCATCGTTCTTCGACCGTAATGCTCACCAACAAAGTAGCAAACGATCGAGCCCAAGACGCAGCCAATATCGTACAAAGCAGTAATGTTGCCCTGCATGTCGGCATCGGGGTGGTTAAAATCCCGACCAAACCTGTTGTCGGCTCCAATGATTCCCGACATGACTCCTTGGTCGAAGCCAAGCAAGAGAAATGCTTGGCATGATGCCAAGGTCACTGCCGCGATCAGGGCATTGCCCCGGAAATTGTGCTTCCATAGAGGCATGGTGGATGTTGCAGGGTGCTATTTTTGTCACCACAAGGCGATGATAGCTTCAGGACTCTTCAATCCACTTTTAAGGCACACATGGCGACCATCTCGTTATAATGACCACATATCATGTCCTCGGGAGATGGAAATCGGTCGAGTTGGCCCGAATACTGCGAGCGGTAGACACGGTCGGGGCATCAATGGCACGAAACGCGGGGATTCTGGGGAATATTGTGGGGTCCCCAGAGTGAATCCAACCCCATATTCAACATGAGAACGTGCTCTCCGGGCTTGATTTGGAGCGAAGTGGAGAAGCGATGAACACCTGATTCATCCCGGCGCCTCCGATCGTCGTGAAATGACCCGTGTCGAAGAGGTCAACGCTGGGCGCTGATAGGGTGGTGGGAAGAGGGACCGATTCATTTGCTGCTACTCCAGCTATTCTGACAGGGATCATCTCACGCAACAGGCAGATCTCACCGGCATTTGCAACCCTACTCACTTGCCACAAGGATTAATTCACTTGCGAGTGGCAAATTGTTGGGTTTGATCTCCATGGTTTGGCATGATGCAATTGTTGACAATGAGTATTTGAGGCGAATCTTCAATGGGGAGGTATAGCTTAAACCCTCACGCCTTTACCTCAACAAATCCACCAAGAGCGCCCAGCCTTTTGACTGCCCTGAATCTCCATGCTCTGCGTCACCATAATCCAACCCTAGTTTGATCCACTTCCGTGCCCAATAATAGCGACGCATTTGCGCTTCCGTAAGATTTCCAAATGGCGCATGGCATCTAGGATGATCCGAATCATCACTTGTGCCGAGTCCCACTTCAATCTCCGCATAGAGGTCATAGGGTAGCAGTCGGCTTTTGTCGTCTTTGACGAGGTTACCCCAATATCCCCACGTTTGGGTTTCGCTCGGTTGAGAAATCTCCGATATCTTACCCCACAACCCCATCCGATTATTATCGCGTTCCCTCGCTGCTCCAACTGCCTATCCGAGAGTCTAATATCTCGTTCGGGCCCGAAGGAGTCATCGAAAGTCCGAGCCAGGCATCCAAGCCTCGCATCGAGGATGACGCCGGCTTACCATCTAGCGGGATCAACTGCTCAATTAGCCCCCAGGCATCCCCAATCAGTCTTGACTTGGCTCATGTCTGTAAATTTTCTTATAGAGAGTTGAGAACGCTTATGGTGTATGAGCTGCGCAGCATATGCGGCTTTTCAGGGTCTAGTCCAGCGGGAACATTGACCCTCTGCATCGTCAACATATAAAAGGCTGATAAAATGTGCCAACTGAAGAACAAAGTTGCAGCTTGCATGGACTGATGTCGAGATTATGTCAAAAAGACGCCATTAATTGCTAAACTATCAAGTCTGTGAGGTGTTTTGATGCTGTCCCCAATCAAATCATCTGGGCCATACACAATAAAGGGAACACTCCGCAGTCAAGTCGAGTCTAATACAGGTAATTACCGATTTCCTTCTGAGGTGAATTTATGCCTCCGGCAGCCCTCCGGGGGCGCTACCGCGGGCCCCCCTCGCAAGCTCGGCAGCCACAGCATCAAGAACACAAAGAAGGTATCTACGACGTGAGTATCCTATGCATAAGTCAGGGTTAATAAAACCAATGATAGTACTGCCTGATTCCCTATGCCAACTATATTTGCGCCTCTTTTCAACCTAGAGTTTAGATATCTCATTATAGAAAAGGGAAAGGTGGATGTTGCAACCCACTCACATATAGGTGCACTCCCTCTTCTTTCATCTTTACCCAATCACGTACATAGAAAGTAAAGTGGAAAGTTGGAGTGGTGTCATAATTGATAAAGTTCATTGTCAAGCCCTCTTTTGGGGCGTAGTCATTCTTGCTTCGACTTTTCGTCTGGTATCTAAAAATTTGCTAACACTAATTTTACAACTTGGCAGAGATATTGACATGGACCGCCTTGATGTTGGAGTAGGCAGCCAAGCCGGCCTCGCCGAGCTCGCGTCCAATACCACTCTGCTTCACACCACCGAACGGAATACGCCAGTCGCTGTCATTGCTCGAGTTGATCCAAACCATGCCAGCCTCGATCCTCTTGGCGACGCGGTGGGCACGCGTCAGGTTGGTGGTGAAGATGGCACTGCCCAGGCCGTACTGGGTGTCGTTTGCCAGGCTGATGGCTTCCTCCTGGGTGCTGAACTTGGCGATGACGACAAAGGGGCCAAACACCTCCTCCTGGAACACGCGCATGTGCGGGGACACGCCCGTGAATACCGTGGGTTTGAAGAAAAATCCCTTGCCGTCGGGACCGGCGGTGGACGGCTCGCCGCCAAACTCCAGCTTGGCGCCCTCCTTCTTGCCAATGTCGACGTACGACTGGATGCGCTCAAACTGGCTCTTGGTGACCTGGGGTCCCTGGAAGGTGCTCTCGTCAAAGGGGTCTCCGAGCTTGGAGATTTCCTTGACCTGCGCCTTGAAGGCTGCCAGGAACTTGTCGTAGACGGAATCCTGGACCAGGATACGCGAGGTAGCCGTGCAGATCTGGCCCTGGTTGGACATGATGCCCGCGTGGGCCCAGTAGGCCGCGAGGTCGAGGTCGGCATCCTCGAAGACAATGAGAGGGCTCTTGCCGCCGGTCTCGAGGGTGATGTTCTTGAGGTTGACGACGGCGTTCTTCATAATGTGCTTGGCGGTCGCCGTCGAGCCGGTGAAGGCAATCTTGTCGACGTCGGTGTGCGAGGACAGTGCGGTGCCGGCGACGGTGCCCAGGCCGTTGACAATGTTGACGACGCCGGGAGGGAAGCCGGCCTTGACAATCAGGTTGGCGAAATAGAGGATGGAGAGGGGTGTTTGTTCAGCGGGCTTTAGGACGACGGCGTTGCCGCAGGCGAGGGCGGGGCCAAGCTTCCATGCGGCCATGGCCAGGGGATAATTCCAGCTGAAAAAGATTGTGTTAGCTGCGTCACCTGTAGAAAAGTTTGTAATTCAATTGAGCTTACGGGATAATCTGGCCGCAGACACCGACGGGCTCGCGGACGGTGTAGGCAAACTTGTCGCCCGTCGTCTCAATGACCTGGCCAAAGACCTTGTCGGCGAAGCCAGCATAGTAGCGCAGCGTCTCGGCGACCTCGACGCAGTCCTCGTTGAGGGCGACCTGGTAAGGCTTGCCGTTGTCCCACGTCTCAATGGTGGCGAGCACCTCGCGGTTCTCGTCGACCAGGTCGGCCAGGCGGCTCAAGAGTTTGCCGCGATCGCTGGCGGGCAGGTCTCGCCAGGCCGGGTTGCGGAGGGCATTTCTGGCGGCTCGGACGGCCTTGTCGACATCTTCAGACGTGCCAGCGTAGACGGAGACGATTTCTTTCTCGTTTCTGCTCAATTGTCAGGGTCTGTTTTGATGATGCACTGCATTGGGAGCTCTGCTGCTCTCCGTGTCAATGACGTACGTGGGGTTGATGGAGGTGATCTTGCCGCCGTCCGACGACTTCACCCATTCATTGTTGATGAAGAGGCCGGTGGGCTGGGCATAGGTTCGCCCGTTGGGAGCCGTCAGCTGGATATCAAAGTTCATTTTTGCCTCCGTCTTTTTTTTTTCTTGCGGTGATGCAATGGGAGAGAATGGAAGCTCCAGGATCCGGATCGCGACCCGCACCATCTGGTTAATATGCTTGGGCGCGATGGACATGGGACCAACCCAATCTGGGCACTATGCTGCATGTGCGGGGAAGGCCAGGTAGGTTTCAGCCTCTGAGCGCTCATTGGGCTCAGAGATACGCCAACGTGCGCCGGCGCTGGGGCGGACATTGGGCGGGCATCAGCGGGGCGGGATGGGATCTTGGGGAGAGGGCCTGCAGCGGGTTGAGCAGCCGGGCCGGCCGACCAGATAAGCCACACGGCACGTAGCGCAGGGCTTTGATGCTTGGCTCGATGCGGAAGTTGGAGTGCAATCTATGTGGAGGGCGAGATGCTCGATTGCGTCGCATCCGTGCTGTCATTTGTGATTGCCGAAGGATTTGCATCCGCGCACCGGTTTCGGCTTTGTTGAGGCTGGAATAGTTTCACCGCGAACGCCTCGGAATGCGGCCGTGGCCTTTCCGTGGAGAACTGCCGGGCGCGCTCCCGAAACGGGCTGCATTGTTGCAATCTTTAGTCACGAATATTTCCCTTGGGGCCGGCCGCCTTTGACCGGTGCCGTCCGTTCCTATGTCAGCACTACAGCACAACACAGTAACATCCATGGCCAATGCACAATTAGCACAATGCAACACAACACCACCATGTTTGCATGTCCCGGTTCACACGCGCGCACCAATGCAACGCACCGTTTTGAGCTAGTACAACTTATTATTTACTTCATCAACCATTCTAGCATGTAATTCTAATGACAAATACAGTGCCGCGGGCTCGATTGAATTCAAACTCGCGCTTGGCGTTTCGAACGATAATTTCAATTATGTGCAGGAACAGAAAAAAAAAAAACGATTCTAGCTCAGTGTTTATCTTTAGCATCCGCTTCAGCCTCCTTCTCCCCCACAACCGTGGTCGTGGTGAGTTCCCCGCTGTCCACATCCATGACAACGCGCCCCTCCGACTCCTCCGACTGCAGGTACGTGACCCTTCCCTTGATGACCCAGAAGCCCAGAGTCACCACCATCATGACGCCGAAGACGGCAATGGCGTAGTTCATGTCGCTTCCAGTCGGGTTGGGAGTTCCGGGGAAGAAGAAGAAGACGGTGGTGATGGCGCAGTAAAATACAGAAACCCAATTGGCAATAGGGCCGAATCGGCCAAGAGAGAACTGTCCGGGCGGGAGCTTGTCGCGGCCGCGGCAGAGCAGCACCACGATGGGCATCATGTAAGAGACGGTCAGGGCAATGGTGCTCACGCTCAGGATAGCGTCAAGCACTGTGGATGCAAACGTGTAGAGAATGCCCACCAAGGCCATGATGCCGCCCTGGAGCCACAATGCGCGCATGGGAACTTTCCAGGTCTCGTCCACCTTGGTAAAGTAGTTGCTCCAAGGAATACCACCATCTCGGGCAAAACCCCACGTCATACGAGAGGCAGTGGTGACAATGCTGATACCTTGACCAACACCGTTCATGATGAAAAGAGATAGCAGGACAGTGGCACCCTTGAGACCAACTGTCTGCTTGAGAAGATCCATAAAAGGAAGGTCCGCGTTGAGAACAGCATCAAGGTCCTGAATACAAAAGAGACAGACAACCATGAAGATGAAACCAGTAATGGCGCCCATGACCACCGAGAGCCAGATGACACGAGGAACGTTGGTTCGGGGCGAGGGGATCTCCTCCACCATGTGGATAGCCGAGTCGAAGGCGGTAAGACCGTAGGCAGCCTGAATAAGACCCATGAACCAAGTAACGCCGTCCTGCCAACCGGTCTGGTTGATCCATGTTCTAAAGACAAAGTGGGCAGACTGAAACTCCATACCGGACTTGGTTCCGACGGAGATGAGCAGAGCCAAGCTGATAATGAAGAAGAGGCCGACAAAGCAAACACCAACAAAGTTGTTAAACATGGGGAGTATGACATCCCTGCGGCAGGAGACAATGTTAAAGAGCGTCATGGTCAAGGTGGTGCCGACGTAGAGGAGGAACAGGACCCAGCCCTTGCTCGCACCCGTCCACTCGGGATCGAAGAGAACCTTCATGCCAAGCATAAACTCGGTCATAAAGGCAATTTGAGACGCCGACAGAGTCCACCATCCAAACGTGTTGATCCACGCGCAGAGGTACGAAAAGAAGCGCCCCCCCGCCGTGGGCCACAGCCGCGAGATCCAGTACGCCTGGCCCAGGGCTGTGGGCATGCTGCTCACTAGCTCGCCCATGGAGAGGGCGACGCATATATTGCAGCCCGTGACGAGGCACAGGCCCCAGAGGATGGCAATGGGCCCGCCGTTGGTGAGGCCGCTGGAGAATCCCTGGGCAAACGTCGACCAGGTGCCCAGGACGCAAAAGGCCAGCGACAGCATGCTCCAGAGGCTGAACTTCCTCGTCAGGGCCTGGGAGTGGCCAAACTCGGCCAGGTCGTCGGCATCTTGGAGGGCTTGGTCGTCTGGCACAGGGTGCTTAAGTGATGCGTTCGTTTCCGGGTCCGCGGCCATGTTCAGTCGGGTCCAGCGGCGGCGGCTTGCTGAAGGGGATTGAGAACCGAGATGCTCTGCCTGTCATTCGCAACAAGAAAGACAGTGGTTGTCCTGGGACGAGGGGAGTGAAAAAAAAAAGCCCTCGGCGCGATGGGGGGACCTGCGGGCTTAATTATACAGCCTCAATCAGGGTGGTGTGCGTTCGGACCAACATATGTCAGGAGAGCGGCGACACGGGGAATAGTAATTTTTTTTTACAGTTGCAGTGTTTTTTCTATGGGCAATTTTTTTTCCTAATTCGGCCTCAGGTGATTCCTCGGTCGCGCTCAATGGTCAGCCATCGTGTGAGGGCTCGATTGGGGATAGGAGAGGGGGGATGGGTGGGCACAATTGATTTGCTTATCCGCACTCTGTACTATCTATCTACTTGGGCGCCGTTATCTCTGACCCCGGCGACTTTGATGGGGACAGGGCCAGTACAGTGTACATGGCCACCATAGACGGAGGGAGCTCTGGCCAGCCAAGCGCATGTATTCGTGCTGCGGCGGAAAGGTTCTTTACATAGACGACAACGAAGACGCGCCACTCCCGAAGCCCACTCTCAAGGCCCATACTCAATTGAAGCCGTCACCAAAGGTAATAATGCACATGCTGGGCAGCATTTGCAGGGGACAAAGGCATCCCCACGGGGAATCGACAGCCCGTTCGATGCCATTACGTGATAGCTCAGAATCACCATGGCCAGGTCTTGGGTACAGCATCTGTTGCGCCATGGCTTCCCCACGGGGTACCTGCGAGCAGCTACATGGTGCCTCACGCCATGGATATGGATGGGTGTTGCCAGTGCCAGGCACGGGCAGCCCGGGACCGGATCGATGCTGTGACTGGAAACCATGCTTCTTGTACGTAAACACGCAGCCAACGGCCACGCGGGAGGGCCACAGTGGATGCCCCGATTAGCTATCGCGTTCTTATCGACAAGGACCAGCGACGCCATTCGCCCCAGGGCCCCGGCAGCAATGCAATCTATTGACCCGTTTGGGAATGGTTGCATATCCGCCCTAGCAGTGCGTCTGCCCAGGCCACGACGTGAGCGCGAACTGCCGCAAACGGCAAGGCGCCAGACGTTGCGCTTCCGCGTTTCCAAAGTTGCCGATTCTGATTCTTAGGCTTCCTTGGCGGGCTCACACGCGGGGAGGGCCCTGGAAGCCAGGCTTCGCCCAAAACGGGCACTCATGTGCATTGCGTTGACGATGGCATCCATGCGCGCGCGCCGCGCACCGGTAGTGCAACGCCCTGCCTCTGTCGGACAAAGCCATTCTCCCGCCTCTCCTCCAATCCCGCTCGTCATCTGACCAGGCCCGGATGCGCCGGTGGAGCCCTCTGTTCCCCGTTCACAAATCGACGCCTGACTTGACACGGCAGCTCGGCCACACGAGCCCGCAACGATGCCCACCGCGAGGCCGCAACTTGGATCAAGCAGCCGCTGTACCGGTCTCCGCCGGCTCTCAGCGGTGATGGCGTTTGCACCGTCGCAGCGGCCGGGCCATGGTGGGGAACTTGTCCCCAACGTGAGGCGTCGGCGGCAGTCACCGATGAACAGACGTGCCCGTTCCCCGTCGCATCTATAAGAAGCTGTATCCTCCTTGCGAAGGCTTGGTCAAAGGGTTCAAGTCCAAGAGACACAGACAATACAAAGTCCCAAAGCAAACCCGCACTCCATTCTCCTCAGCCAGCTTCCTCTCGCCGGCTGTATACTCAATTCCACATCGACACTTAGTCGTTCCCGCTTACATCCTCGTATGGCACATTCTCTCAGCCCAGACAACCCACATCATGATTGCAGACACCTCCTCCATCGCCGGTTACACCGTGTACCGGGAAGAGCCCAGCGACGCCGCTCCAGATCTGTCCAAGCTGCACACCGTCCATCCTCTGGGTGAGTTTTCGGCCCCCTCACCCCCCTGCCGTTTGGCTGTTTGTTGGCTGCTGCAGTCTTATCGAAGAATCCCACTAACACAACGTTTTGCCCCGCAGATCCGCTATCGATTGATGAGATCCGCGCCGCCCGCAAGCTCATCATCGACCATGCTAGCCCCAAGCAGCTCAAGTTCAACTGCCTCACCCTGCGCGAGCCCAAGAAGCACGAGTACACTGCTTTCCGCGCCCGCAAGGCCCCTCGCCCTGACCGACGCGCCTTTGCCATTGTCATTGAGCGACCCGGCGGCCAGATCGCCGAGGTCATTGTCAACCTGACCACGTCCCAGGTCGAGGACTGGAAACCCGTCTACGATGTCGGCCCGACGCTCACCCTCGAGGATCTCGATGTGTGCGAGCGCGTCTGCCGGGCCGACCCGCAGGTCATTGAGGTGTGCCGCGAAATCGGCATCACCGACATGTCCAAGGTGTTCCTCGACGCCTGGGCCATTGGCTTCGACAACCGCTGGGGCTTCGAGCGCCGCCTCCAGCAGGGCCTGGCCTACTACCGCAACTCTGAGTTTGACAACCAGTACGCCCATCCTCTGGACTTTTCCGTCGTCGTCGACACCGAGACCGAGGAGGTGCTCGCCGTCGACGTGCGCCGCGTGAATGGCGAGCGCACCAAGCTGCCCGTGGAGGAGCACAACTACATGCCCGAGTTCATTGGCGAAAACTACGTCGACGGCCTCCTCAAGCCCATCAACATCACCCAGCCCCAGGGCGTCTCGTTCCGCATGAATGGCAACGAGATCCAGTGGGCCGGCTACAAGATGCACATTGGCTTCAACTACCGCGAGGGCATCGTGCTGTCCGACGTGCGCATGGAGGACCAGCACGAGCACCGCGAGCGCACCCTCTTCAACCGCATCAGCGTTGTCGAGATGGTGGTCCCCTACGGCAACCCCGAGGCGCCCCACCAGAAGAAGCACGCCTTCGACGTCGGCGAGTACGGCACCGGCTTCATGACCAACTCGCTCAAGCTCGGATGCGACTGCAAGGGCGCCATCCACTACCTGGACGCTGTCATGGCCGTCGGCAGCGGCGAGCCCGCCGTCGTCAAGAACGCCATCTGCATCCACGAGGAGGACAACGGCCTGCTCTACAAGCACACCGACTACCGCGACGGCACCGTCATCTCGGCCCGCGACCGCAAGCTCATCATCTCGCAAATCATCACCGCCGCCAACTACGAGTACGGCTTCTACCACACATTTACTCTGGACGGCACATACAAGCTGGAGATGAAGCTGACTGGCATGCTCAACACCTACTGCATGCACCCGAGCGAGACGGCCGCGCCCTTCGGCACCGAGGTCGCCCACCGCATCAACGCCCACAACCACCAGCACATCTTCTCCCTGCGAGTCGACCCGGAGGTGGACGGCCCCAACAACTCGGTTGTGCAGAACGACGCCGTCCCCGCCGATGACCCCGTTGGCTCCGAGGGCAACTTTTACGGCAACGGCTTCTACTGCAAGAAGACGCCCTTCAAGACGTCCAAGGAGGCCATTTCCGACTACAAGTTCGAGACGAGCCGCTCCTGGGACATCATCAACCCCAACAGCATCAACCCGGCCTGCAAGAAGCCCGTGGCCTACAAGATCCTCAACAGCAGCTGCCCCGGCCTGCTGGCCAAGCCCGGCAGCATGGTGTACAAGCGCGCCGCCTTTGCCCGCCACAGCCTGTGGGTGACCCCTTACAAGGACTACGAGCTGTTCCCGGCCGGCGACTACGTGTGCCAGTCCACGGGCGAGGAGAAGCACCCTTACAACTCGACCATTGTCGACTGGGTCAACCGCGACGAGCCCATCGACAACACCGACATTGTGTGCTACATCCAGTTCGGCCTGACCCACTTCCCCCGCTGCGAGGACTTCCCCGTCATGCCCGCCGAGCCCGTGAGCGTCATGTTGCGCGCCTCCAACTTCTTCCAGAAGAACCCCGGCCTGTGGGTGCCCCCCTCGGCCATCTGCGTCGACAGCGCCTCTGCCAACGCCTTTGGGCCCAAGGACCAGAAGCAGGAGAAGAAGCCAGCCGCTTCTTGCTGCGCTGCTCCCCCCAAGCTGTAAAAGTCTTTGGGTCATCTATTTTTGTATACATCTTTTGTGACTTTTTTTTTCCTTTTGTTAAAAAAGAGCGAAATGCATTGCCGTGTCTAAACACTTGCATATTTGGGAATACTTGGGAATTTTACGGTTTTTAACGAATCGGGCGCTTTCTTGCGAAAAAAAAAAAGAGCGGAATGCATTGCCGTGTCTAAACACTTGCATCTGGGATCTGGGAATCTATATGGCGCTTTTTTAATGAGTTTGATGAGGACGTAGCAGTAGCTATGAGAAGAGTGAATCAACTATTTCACCGAATGGGTTTTTTTCTAAGAAAGTTTTATGTTTGGTGACATGTTTCCATACACGTACCATCCCTCTGGTTATGAAACCCAACATTGATGGAAGGTATACAAACAACGTGGGTCATAAGTTGAATACTGCTGCAAGACGTGGCATTGCCATTTGAAAGCAATCTACAGGTTGGTATTCCTAACAAAATAGCAATGGGTCTTGAGAGGATGCGACAAGGCCTGGATTTTCCTCGCTGTAGCAAACAAGATATGAGGCTATTGAAGATACTGCGTGTGCAAAAGACTATTGGGTATTGTAGCTCAGCTGCTTGACCTTATTGTGCCGGACGTCAAGGATGACAAAGACGATGAAGCGGTACAATGTATAATTCCGTGCAGTTCCTCTCTCCGGGAGATGGGGACCCTAACAACAGGCCTCGCACGTGGACATGTACACAGGATAATATCTGACTAGTTTATTAGAATAATCTGGGCTCTATAACTTGATAGTTGAGTGAGTTCTTTGTAAAAAGAAATCTTGGGGTATTTTTTTATTACAAGTTTTTAGATCAAATTAATTATCTAAAGAATGTATCAGAAGAAGCAAATGTCCATTTGAAAACTATCTAGAACACTTTCGGAATCTTGCACAGCTGTGTGGTCTGATGGGCTGCATTAAACGTGCCGAATTGCCGGGGTCGCAAGTTCTGGGGCTGTGTCAGCAGCCATAAATCAGGCAACCGTTTGTCTCTCACACATCGAAAACCAGGATTAAAAAAAGCGCGGCCGCCCAATTGATTCTATTCGCACCTACTTTGTTTAAAATCCGAGACCACCCACCAAGTACTTTACCGTAGTCCTTTCGCAGAACTCTCCGTACGCTTCCATAAGTAACATGTCATCTGGCGGTGGGGATTCCCCAGGAGATGCCTCGGATGGCAGTGGCGCGGACGATGACAATGTGTCCTTGGGCAGTAATTGTTCGGTGGACGATTCATTCGACACGTTCGACTTCACCGACTACGCAGACGGCAACTTTCACGATATCGAAGGGATACTCCCGGAATACGACGATGGGTACCGCTTCTTTCCTCTCTATGATCCAACAGAGAATGATGACAATCGTGCGTGGTCTGATCTTGTTGTGATTCGACCCACAAGCTAATTCGTAAGGGGAATTTTACGGTGACGACGATGTAGATTTTGGCGCACGAGCCACTGACGTTGAAGGACAAGGCGCGCCTGCGCCTGATGCACGGAAAAAGGTCGACCGTACGTGTTGTCGACAGTGAAGCTCAAAGTTCTCGACCTGACAAGCACGCATCTAGATTTGCACCAGAACGGAGCTGATACCATGCCTGACCAATTTGACGGCTTCGGCGACGAGGAATATGATGCAAATTATCTGTATGATGCAGATGACGAACATGCAAATAATTTCCGGCGTCTTGGTCGAGGAATCCCCCAAGACGTACGACCAGGTGGGGAGCGATCCATACCTACGACACAAAAGCAAACACGAAAGAAACTCACCAGTACTAACGCCCATCTGATGAAACGGATCCGTGCTCTTGAATTGCAAATCCAGCGCGAAACCCCAGAAGAAATTCCGGGAATGAGCCACAACATACATGGTGGTTCGAAGGTGACCGAGAATACCGCACAACTTCCATCCACGCCACACAAGGGATTCCTGAGCTCAATTTCTGATCGTCTGTCTGCGGTTTTCCTCCCTGGCCCGCATTATACGGTACTACCAGGACCATCATACATCCGGGTCCTTGTTATTCATCCTGGCAAAGGTGACGACAGCTTGTCTTGTACACTGGACGTTGTAGATTTGGAGAATCCCGATACTCAGTACGAGGCCATCTCGTATCAATGGGGCCGGTCTGAAGTCTCAAAAACGCCTCTTGTTCTTTCTGGGCGCGGCACGTACATTAGCAGCACACTCACCAAGATCTTTGCGTGTCTCCGACTTGAGGGCCGTTCTCGTGTCCTGTGGGCCGATGCCATATGCATCAATCAGGCGGATTATGCAGAGCGCCAGCAGCAAGTCGGCATGATGCAGCGTATCTATTCACGAGCCCATAGGGTGCTGATATGCCTCGGCACAAGTACTCCCCCGGACGACTGCTTTAAAGCTGTCAAGGCTTTGACGTCTACATGGCTAGACTTTCAAAAGAGAAACAGTCGGGGCAGCGGCTTTAAAGAACCGTCGTGTAGTATATACGAAGGAGCAACCACGGAGGATATCGTGACTCTCTTTGAAAATACTTACTGGACGCGCTTGTGGGTTGTGCAAGAGATTGTCTCATCTCGCAGTGCTGTTGTCTACTGGGGTACCCGAGAAATATCGTGGACTCTTGTTGGGCTTGCCGCCACCTTGATACGAAATAACGGATACTTGTGGAGAGCATTTAATGCATACCAGAAGCCATCAGCCGCCTCCGGTCTCATGAACGCATATCTCATGTATCGACTGCCTGCTGCGGAGTTCAACACTGATTCGATCTCTTTCCTTGATATACTTCGTTTGACGAGGAATTTCGATGTGACCATACCGCTGGACCGCATCTATGCCGTTCTTGGGCTCCCTAGCTTGCACACAGGAGGAGAGGGACAGAAATTTATCGAGCCAGACTACCGAATCCTAAAAGAGGGTCTATACACGCGGGTTTTTCAACGGATCTTGACCACACATGAGATTCCTCTAGAGATCTTGTCAGCTGTTCGACATCAAACACTCTTCTACCCAGATTTCCCGACATGGATCCCCCAGTGGCGCCGCGATCCACTACGCAGCATCGGCGGCTCTCATCGGAAGCGGGCCAAGTTCAACGCATCGGCGGGCGGGCCCGAGAAGCCACTGGCGCGCGTCATCTGGAGGCTTGAAGAACGAAGTCTGACGGTGGAAGGATTGATTCTGGGGAAAATCACATGTTCGCGCCATGTGCTTCCACGGTCGCTATCCGAACACCGGCGGCAGCGCGAAGCGCAGCTGAGGAGACACGGCAAGGAGCTCGGCTCGTGGATTCAGAAGTACTTCCCAGGGGACATGGAGCACCAGAGGCGCAGACTGGCCCTGACCTTGACCGCTGGCCAGGATTGGTACGGCGCCATCGTTCGGGACGGACCAGACCTGGAGCGACACGTGAGGTGTTTTGCGCAGTGGGCGCGAGGGCAGCGCTGGAAGACGCCGCTGGCAAGTCGCCCGCAGGTTCCGGAGCCTGCAGAGGACATCAGGGGGTATGCGCAGGCGGTACGCAACGTGTGCCGCGGAAGAAACATGTTCGTGACAAACACGGGCGTGCTTGGGCTCGGGCCCAGCCTTGTGGCGCCTGGCGACGTCGTGTGTGTCGTTCTTGGGGGCCCTGTTCCGTATGTGCTGCGTCCGCTTGGGAAGGGCTTGTACTATTTTGTTGGGGAATGTTATGTGCCCGGGTACATGTTTGGAGAGGCGGTTGCCATGTGGAAATCAGGCAGGCAAGGGTGGCAGCTGGATCGATTCGTATTGAAGTAAACTGGTAGCATGTGGTGCGCTAGTAGTGTACATGTGTTGATTTTTGGTTGTATATTATCTCGTCTGCACTAGCGTGTTATCCCCAAGGTCCACCGAGAGAAGCTGATATTTGGGCAAGACTGGACTTGACTCACAACGGTAAAATAAGTGTCATTTGTCACTAAGTTTTCGAGCTTGGTGGAGTGAACGTCTGTGTTTGTATCAAGTTTTGGGATTTAGTCTTGATTTACGCTATCACAAGCAACAGGAGAAGATGTTGATAAATCAGGTTTCCATCCATGGACACAACTAAGACTGACCTGTTCCAATCCTCGGGCAGTTAGTCGTCTGGCTAGGCTGTCCATTTCCGTAACCTCTAGGGTAAGGCGATCAGGGGAGGCAAGTTGAAGGCTGAAGGGCCCGTGCCGCAAAGTACCCGATACATGCTCCACACCCTTGTTATCGTCAAGGGAGCTCAAGTGGGCCGTTTCAGACTCTCTTTGTCAATTGTGTTAGCATTGAGAATGATAGGCGGTACTCGTGTGTAATGGAAATAGAGAATGGGTGATACTGGCCATACACTGAGCACACTGTTGTTGATTCCTCCAGTTCCCGGGTGCTATCTCTTTCTTGTTAGTTTTTTTTTTTTTTTATAGAAAAAAAGCCAAAGAAATGGAGATTCCTCGCTTTTCTTGATGGTGGATACGAGAGATGAATTGATTGGGTGGGTATTTTTCTTTCGCCATGAGCCGGGGGCCACTGTAAAATGCTCCTGTGGGCCTTGGGTTCAAGATCGTGGTGGAGTTGCTCCCGTGCTTTTTTTTTTTCCTTCTTTTTTTTTGGCTGAACCGCTGACTCATCAGACCTCGGCCCACCATGTCGTCATGTCTCTGCGGCCTCAAGCGCAGGAGTTTGCCCTCTCCAGCAAAGACCTCGACGAAACCATCACCATGACAAGAGTAAAGTCGGACCGGCGCAGAAAAGCCTGGGCCCCCAAAAAGAGGTCAGGATGTGGCACATGCAGGTGAGCAAAGGCCTCGCGCCCAATCTAATTGAGAAACATTCTAATTTTGGTCCAGAAGTAGTTCTATCGATACATCTAGCCTTGGTGATTACACACTAACGCGGTATCCACTCAGCGAGGCATGTCAAGTGCGACGAGACCCGTCCTATTTGTGCGAAATGTATGTGATGATGACACCAATAGCGTGAGGGAATGTTCTCACAGCATCTCAGGCTCACGAGGCGGCTACAAATGCGACGGGTTTGCGGACTTGCAAGAGCCGGCGCTGAAAACGCCGTCATTTGTTGATGCATCTCTGTGTAGTGCTGCAGAAGATGCGAGGGCTTTGAGCTTTTTCCAACAGAATGGAATCTCAATGTTATCAAATGGGTTCGGCTGTGACTTTTGGGAGCGACTGGTTATCCAGACGGCTCATGCCAATCCCTCCATCCTTCGTTCGGTTGTTTCGTTGAGCATTTTGCTCGAGGACATGTCCAGCTGGCAGATGAACTGGTCACAAGGCCTGCAGGCGCCACGCAATGAGAAGACGAACCTGGCGGTTCAGCATTACGGAATGGCATTGAGGCAGCTGTCAAGCCATCTGCATCAATCACGGTCCATGAACGTCGTCTCGTTGACATCGTGCCTTATTTTCGCATGCATTGAGGTTTGCGCAAAGACCTTTCAATTGGAAATCAGGACTATAAGCTGACTTTGCAAAGTCTCTACTAGGAAATGTCACTGGCTCTGCCAACCTGACTGTGGCTGGGTTAAAAATACTGAGCAGGGCAGAGTCTGCAAACATCAACTTGGTATCCAATGGTCCTCTGCGCAGCTTTTTGATAGCTCTTTTACGAATAGACTCGCTTCTTGTGCAGGTTTGTCGCCGTCACCGCTCCACTCTCTTCCATTTCTTACCTCGTCCATCAGTTTGAACGCATCCACGCTCCTGAATACCAACCACCCTCCATCTTCCAGCAAGATCTCTTCATCCCATCGCATCTTTCGAGCTTGAATGAGGCAACCACCTATCTGGATGCTTTGATCAACATCTTGAATCACCTACAAAACACAGCAGACCCTACTCGGTCATGGGACCTTGCTCGGTGCCGTGGTTTGTACAATGAATGGAATGCCGCATTCACCCAGTTTCAAGAAGCCCAAGGTTCCACATTATCCGAGCTGGAAAGAAAGAAGATATGCCTTTGCAAGGTCTGGACCCTCGACACCTACCTCAATCTATATGGGCCCCAAGGAGATGCGCCAGAGACTTCATGGGATGATCATGAGCAATCATTCAGAGCCTTGCTCTCCTTTGCTACAGAAGCGAGCGACCCGGACATGGAAACTCGAGCCACCACATCATTCTCACTAGGTGGCAGGATTCTGTTTCCACTCGTCCGGTTGGTTTCGCGATGTCGAGATCCGTTGATCCGCCGGGCCGCCATTTCCTTGCTCAGCCGGCAGTCTCGCGCAGAAGGTCCTTTACTAGGGCCTATAGCAGCTCGAATCATGTCTAGAGTTGTCGCCATCGAAGAAAGGGGGCTGGGAGCAGTCACTAGAAGTTCCGAAATACCCGAGAAGTCTCGGGTCAGGTCCGTGATGGTGGTGCTGCGTGGTGAGAATAACGGGGCTGCAATTTCCTACTCACGGTTAGTGGACTTGGGTGGACAGTCACGAGTGGTTGTGCATGAGACTTTTTGATAAGTCAGCGGTCCATTCGAAATAATTCATCGGGAATTTAGCCAGTTTCTTGCATCCCCCAAACAAGCTGGTTCTTGGTGTGTGCGTCTTGAGCCTAATTGCAAATGTAGTGCCAAGGCTGGGAGACAGGGACCAAACGACACAACCAATCAGCTGCCCGCATTCCCCATGATCAGACCCTTGATCACCCCCACAAGCGTCTTTAATGCCCTGCTTGGACCGTACGGCTCGTCAAAGGAAGTTATGAGGATCGCCGGCTATTTTGGGCCAATGGGGGAATTTGTTTCATTCGAGCCGAGAAATCATCGGAGTTATCATGACCAAATGTTTGGCCGTGTTGGGGCGCATTGATGTCGATGCAAGGCATCTAGCCGAGCGTGCGTCTGGGACAGCATCAAGATCAAGTATAAATGTCGACTGCGCGTCTCCCTTGGAGGATGAGGTCTGCAAACCAGATCGCAACTTCTACTCATCTTCAAGCTTGAGCTGCCTTTGGGCGTCCTAGACTTTTCCAATGTTTGCTTCCTTCTCCAAGCGTGGGCATTTCTTGCCTATTGCTCTGGCCATTTGTTCACTCTGCGCCTCAGTTACCAACGGAGAAATCGTGCAAGGAACCCTTAAGATATATGGCGATGATGCCTATTCTGTTCCTTTGAGGCGGCTTGTGCCCGTTGACGCAGAGCGGGCTCGATACCCGGGATTCAAACCCGAAACACTGGTCTTAAAGGCCGGAACTATTCGGCGAGAAGGCGCAAAGGAGTTGCCCTGTGACATCTTGTTTGAACGAGATGTTCCCTTATCACTACGCGATGGGACAGTGATTTACACGGACATCTTCCGACCGGTGACAAACGAGACCGTTCCAGCCTTGGTGGCTTGGAGCCCTTACGGCAAAGAAATCGGCGGCCAGTGGCTCGACGATACGACGAACAGAACCAACGTACCTCTTTCCCGGGTATCTGAGCTCCAGAAGTTCGAAGGCCCTGATCCCGCTTACTGGGTGAACCAAGGCTATGCAATTCTGAACCCGGACCCCCGTGGTGCCTACCACTCAGAGGGCAACGTGACGTACTGGGGCCGACAGCTGGCTGAGGATGGCTACGACTTTATAGAGTGGGCCGCTGCCCAGCCGTGGAGCTCAGGAAAGATTGGCATGTCGGGCAACTCGTTTCTTGGCATTTCTCAGTGGTACATTGCTGCCGAGAACCCCCCGCACTTGACTGCCATTGCGCCCTGGGAGGGCGCCACCGACTTGTATCGCGGCGGCACAAGGCCTGGTGGTGTTCCCAGCCCGGCATTCCAAGAAGCAATCATCACCACCTTTTCCGGCCACAACTTTGTTGAGGACGTGTGCAGAATGCTGATCGACGACGGTCTTATGAACGCCTACTGGGAAGACAAGATCCCGAAACTCGAGAGGATTAGAATTCCTGCTTATGTTGTCGCGAGCTACACCAATACCGTCCACACATTGGGTACTTTCCAAGGATACCGTCAAATTTCCTCGGACGAGAAGTGGCTCCGCGTCCACAACACCCAAGAGTGGGAAGATTACTACCAGGCAGAGCATGTTGCTGAGCTTACCGAATTCTTTGACCATTACTTGAAAGAAGAGTCCAACGACTGGGAATCCACACCTAAAGTCAGAATCTCTGTCTTGGACCCAGGAGCTGAGGATACCGTGAACCGGGTCGTGGCCGACTGGCCAGTTCCTAACCTCTCCAACAAGACGTATTACCTCCAAGCTGATGGAAATCTGGCCGAGGACATTCCTGGATCTAGCACTACACTATCGTACAGTGTCGATGAGCAATCTGACGGAATTACCCTCAACTACACGGTTCCTGACCTGACGGAGATTACCGGCTACATGAAGCTTCGACTTTGGGTATCCACGAATGGATCATCGGATATGGACCTCACAGTAAAGGTCGAGAAGCGATCGGCGGATGGCACTCCGTACGTGGTCTCGTCTGCAAGCGAGTCGAGCAGCACCATTTCTGCTTCGGGTACTTTGCGCGTATCTCACCGAGCTCTGGATCCCAAGCGATCAACACCCTTTGAGCCATTCCACCCGCATGACCATGAAGATCTCCTGGAAGACGGACAGATTGTGCCGATTGAGATTGGTATCTGGCCCATCGCCTTGCGGTTCCACCCCGGCGAGCGATTGGCCTTGACAATTGCGCCAACCACAATTGAATCTGCTGACTTGGACATGGGCTGGGGCACCTCTATCATTCCCGTCCCCAAAGAAGGAGGAACATTTGTTTCTGGGTCTAATGTGACGCTTCTGGAGCTTGGCGGAGGGTTGGATTCGAACCCCGCCTTTGTCAATGAGCAGAGGGTTGAGACGCCAAAGAGCAGGAACAACGGTACACATTTCATTCACCTCGGTGGGAAGTACGATAGCTTTCTGCTGGTTCCGGCGAACATCACTGTTAGCTAAGGGTGCTAAGAGAACAGAGTTTGCATTTGTGGCACTAGGAGGAGTCTTGCCACGAGGGTGAAGCAGATCAGTGATACAAATTTACTATTCATTATCTACTAGTAGTAGTCCAGCGTATATCGCTCTTGTCTTTATAAATTTAAGCTTCTCTTTCATTACAACGGACGGTCCCAAATCTCCTTTAACGCTAAGCAATCGCGAACTTGCTGGTTTCCAAACTCCGCATTACTCGTGATGAAACCTGCCTCTGGTCTCATGTCTGGACCAGGGTCATTGAAGGTAGCCACATGTCGGGTGTTGTCCTTGCCAACTTCGAGGATAGTTCCGCCGGGATGCTCGTCGCTCACGACGCACGCATACATGGCTTCGGCAACCTCTTCGGGCGTCACCCACCCATCCTTGGTTTCATCGACGTTACCCAGCTTCTCCGGGTTCTCGGTCCACAGCGGCGTTCGGACCACGCCGGGCGCCACCGCAGTGACGCGGATACCGTCGCTGGCCTCGATTGGCTCCAGGCTTCGCACAAAACCGGTCACTCCAAACTTGGTGGCGCCGTACATGGGTGCTCTGTAGACGGGCACGTAACCAGCGACTGACGCAATGTGGACGACGCGCTTTGGGTTGTCGACGGATGCCTTTTGCTGGGCAGGTTTCGAGGAACCAGGCGCGGCCTTGGGGTACAGCCAATGCGAAATGGCCATCTGGGTCGCGCGGATGGGATGAGTCAGATTGATATCGATGAGGGCATAATGTCCAGCGTCGACGTCATCCTTGCTCTCTGGGGAACCTGGTGGGTGCCAGAAGCTGGACCAGTGTGGCTCATAAACGCCCGCTCCGGGACACACGATGTCGAACTCCCCAAACTCCGCCAGCGCCGTCTTGAAGGCTCCCGACAAGTCCTTCCACGAGGTGACGTCTGTCTTCACAAAGACGGCCCGCGAAGAATCCGGCGCCTGGTGTTTGTCCACGAGGGCCTGAGCCTCGGGGCGGAGTGACAAGTCGGCAAAGACGACATTGCAGCCGTTGGATAGGAGGATGCGGGCGAATTCCAAATTGATTCCTAGGCGGGGCGGTTATTCATACCCGTTCAGAGAATCGGGATTAGTGGTTTAGCGTCGACTTACCGGAACCGGCGCCGGTCACGATGGCCGTTTTGCCCGAGACGGAGAAGGGAGCCATTGTATATGTTGCTGGAACGAGAACCAGATTATTTAATAATAATAAAAATAAAATAAAATAAGAATACTACTACTGTGAGAGTTCATGGACACCAAATAAACATGGCAGTGTAGTAGCAGATGCCGTGCGTGATATAGTAAATTAATTTGGGTGCCTACAAGCGCAACCCCCACTGCGCAATGCAAAGCTAACCCCGCACTCGCCTCGACAACCTTGTTGAGAAATTTCCACACCCTCTCTCGGCTCGCTTTCCCAGTTCAGAACAGTCTTCGTCCCTGGTCCCTTTTCGTTCTCAACTCCCGAGATGTTCTCTGCAAAGGATCTCGACTCAGTATTGTATTGCATGACTTTTCTGGGCTCATCCATCTCGCCATATCCACAATTTCTCTCCAACTTGACGGGGAATGCGTTCGTACTCTGGATGGTTTGTGGACCAGCACCCCTCAGTATAAAGCTGTCGTTGACCCTGCTCAACAGTCTCACTTGTAGATGCCGCAAACTGAAATGTGACGAGGTCAAGCCCATTTGCGGTCACTGCGCCAAGGGTTCTCGGGACTGCAGCTATACAGAACGATCCATCTTTCGGAATTTCGACCTTCGCCCGCAGTTCAAGCGCAAGAATAAGGGCATCAATACTTTTGCTGAGGAGGAGGTTTCGAATTTTGACCGCAGCCATGTGTGGCTAGATATTCCACCACAACGTTTGTTCCCAACCTGAATTATCATTAACCCGCTGATGAAAATGTTAGTTACCTTTATTCAAATTCATGATCCTTACTCTCAGGAGGACTTCGAGGTTTTGGAAGATATCGCGGGGCTGGCGAGCGACCACAGAAACACCGATTTAAACATTTCCACAGTTAGTCTCGACCAGTCCACCCAAGAAGTGCAAAATGACCTCGAACTCGAATTGCATACACTTCCCAGTGACACTGGCTACTCATCATCTCTCTCGAATAATGTCAAGTCCACAATTGACCCGAACATCATTTCCTTACACTTAGTTAGGCATTTCAAAGAGGGTCCAGGTCAATGGTTAGTAAAAAAGCACAGTTCCACTTCTGTTTGCTAATCGGCTCAGGATGGATCTTTTTGACACTGGCGCATACTTTTCCTCCAAAGTTCCCGTCATAGCAGCGAGTCGACCCTTGCTCAAGTCCGCCGCGTGTGCACTTGCTGCCAAACACTTGCAACACATCGACTCCAAGTTTCCCGATACCCAGCTATATCCAAATCGACTAAATAGTCGAAGCCCCTTGGTTGATCATGCCGTAGACTGGCATTATCAATCCGCAACATATTACGATCAAGCTATTGGCCACCTGAAAGAAGCAATCAATTTGCAAAAATTCGACGACGATATTTCGGAAAAAGAAGAAGTGTTTGCGGCTGTCGCTATACTGTGCACCTATGAATTGATGACCGCTCCAGGAACGGCCTGGAGAGCTCATCTCAGCGCCCTGCCCCTCTTCAGCCCCGAAACGAACCTCATGTCTGCACCATGCTCGCCGGTCATCATCCCCCGAACAGCCATCAAAGGACCAATATTCTGGAGTCTTGCGAGGCAAGATTTACTTTGCGCCTGTACGTGCCGATTTTCCCATGTTTAGAATTTTACTAAATTTCCTAGTCATCAGCGAGACACAGACACGTCTCGATCTCAAGGACATCCGACTATGGCAGAATGCCGGCCTCGCTACCGACGAAGAAGGATTTCTCCAGCCTTTCAGCCCGCCCAACTCGGCCGATGTTCGACCGTGTGCAGATGTCGAAGAGGATACAAAAAGCAACGAGCTGACTTGGCTCCTCGGAAAGCTTGCCAACCACCTCACATCAGGAGACGCGTTGTATCCCGAGGATTACGCGCTGCCGCCGGGTCAAAGGCCGATAATTGGCGTCACGCAAGAGCAGCTCCTCGAGAGGTGGAACCTGCTGCTCAGCGAATTGCAAAAGTGGCGCGCCAGTCTCCCGCCGACGTTTCAAGCAAGCGCCCGCACAAAAGCGTGCAGCCGTGCCGGGAAACAGCAAAGCGCAGGTGGGGGTATCTTTGACCAAATATGGTATGATTTACCGCTGTGCGCGGCCACCATGCAGAGCTATCACATGGCCAGCATCCTGTTGCTCGTCAACCGCCCGCAGGAATCCACAGCCATTCGATCCACCGTGTCGGCCCGCCTCAAGTGCTACCGGCAGATCCAGACCGAGGTGCTTCGCCACGCGAGAGAGGTTTGCGGCATCAGCCTCGCGAATCCGACGGCGCCCGTGCGGATCAACTCGGTGCAGGCGCTTTTTGTGGCTGGGCAGGTGTTTCACCAGTCACCGGAGCAAAATGCCGTGCTGGAGCTGCTTTCGGGTATTGAGAGAGATCTTGGCTGGACGACGAGCTACCACAGAGCGAAGTTGGTTGATGAGTGGACGAGGGACCAGGATGGCCAGAGTTGTGAGAGGAGCTCGGGGGAAGACTGGATGCTTCCCTGAGTTGCTGTCAATTTTTTTTTCAATTGCATTTTGGAAACGATATAGCCGATTTGCCTGGGTCATCGTTCTTGCTCTCGGATGTATTTAATGTGGTCGTCGTTGCTGCGCTATCCTTGTCTCACCGAGACTTTTTTGGTTTCAGCATTAGATGTACCAGGGGTTGTGTCTAATCAAATTTGACGAGCTATTAATTGCATTTACAATGAAGCTCCATGGCCGGATTGGCACCTCCTGGTTCTCTACTCTTCTGCTTCGGAAATGTGGCAAAGTCTGAAATTTTGGTCGCATTCCACAAGAGTTGATCATCATACTATATATCCCAAGTTTCGTAAGCGCGTAAGGTATAGGGTTGTATTGTGCTAAATATATCTTGTGTCTATTTTCCTCTTAAACGTACACGACTCTTAGCTTTTGAATCAGCCCTTGAAATTCATTGAATAAATTTGCTTTGCCGTATCAGCGCAACAAAAGTCTGTGATAATAACGCCGAACCGACTCTTGCTAGCATCGAAACCATTCTCCGCACCCTGCAGATATAGTCTGAGTTTAGGGTTCAATTCTTCAGCATAGTCGCGCGGCGTCCGAACAATGCCGTCGACATCGGACATGACGTCAAAGTACATGATGCCGTCGTCAAACCTTGCGCTCGTGGCCGCCCTGAGCTGATCAACCGTCTTGTTCCAGCGCGCTTCGTACGACATGCCAGATTCGGCAGGGTTCTGCGTCTGCTTCCAGCTGCCGTTGCCTGCAATCCTCTCGCTGTGATCGTAGAGGCCGGTGATGTCGATTCCAATGTTTTTCCCGGGCGCGTTGTTGAATCGTCGAAGAAGAATGACCCTGCCTCGCGATTTCTCGAGGTGCGGCCACATGATTCCGGTGTACCACTTGTGCTCGGTCCAAATCTCATCGATGCGCTCGGCAAGGCCGGGGTCCTCTGCGATGGGGTTGGATTTCACAAGCGAGGAGACGTTAAAGTGCAGAAAGTCGTCGCGGGTACCCACTTCGATGCGCTCCTGATCCCACTTAATGGACACGAGCAGCGTTTCCGAAGGGTGGTCTCGCAAAAAATTGGCCATCTCGGTGGTGACGGATCGGAGAGAGCCCTGGAGTCTAATGGCAGCGTGGCACAAGCCATAGTCTCCATTTTCGCCATGGCGCACGCGCAAGTCGAAGTATCTAACACCGTCGTAAAGCTGCTGTGTTACTCCATGGTCTTGAGTTTGTGCAGCCTTGGCCACGACGGGACCAATTGCCTTCTCAGCTCCATCGAGCTCGGCTTTAATGTTCACCTTGGTGGCATGGCTGTCGTGGGTTCCAGGGATGGTGATTTGGGTAAGGTTCCGATCACCCGGAACATCTTTCATCCAATCCGCCGGTCCTGGGACGGGGCTCATTTTGAAGGCAAGGGAAAATGGAAATGATCAGCGTCAAGGAACGCGCAGGAAGGGGCTCAATGGGTGCACAATGCTGCAAATAGCGTTGGGAAGCCAAATGATTGCACAAACAGGATAGAAGGCGGGGTAAGATTACGGAGTTGCGAGGCCTTAGACAGGGCTGCGAAACCATGCCGGTTTCGGCTAGCTTTATGCTCTCAGGACGAATAAGGTTGGCGGGATGGGTGGGAATCAAGTTACAGAAAGAGAAAAAGAGATGACCCACTTGAGCTTCCTCTGTACACAATGCAAGTCGGTTGAAATGGCACCGAGGCAGCTTGAGCTTGGCGAGCAAGTTGGCCAGTTGTCAAAGGCCATGTTGCATCGTCCTTTCAACTGCACAGCGCCCCGCAGAGCTAATCAGCTGGTGGGAAATGCGCCACCTCGGCTCGCCTTCTGTTTTGGTCTTTTGCCAGTCACGAGGTCGACCCGCTACTTGGCTTTGGGGGTGGAGCCAGCGATTTCGGCACACCCAAATCTGTTGTGCAGAGGGACGGACACTCAGTAATACAACAATCTTGGTGGTTTATGAGATATTCACTGGTGCTAAGGCTAAACTGTTGAACGGCACTAAAAAAAGAATAAGGGATAAGGCTCTCAAGTATTTATAGTTTGTATTATAGTATCATGAGCATTCTTATGGAACCTGGGTCCTGCACCCGATCGTGGCCCAAGTCAACACAATAAGCTTCACTTGGCAAAACTCGGCAGCCAAGCTGCAATACTCCAACCTTTTGCGATCATAACATATCTCCAATAGCTCCCACAACAATCCGACTCTGAATTCACCACGTCCAAATTGATGTAATTGAAGAAAGTAACTCTGTCTGCTTGTTGGCGCGTCGATTGGCCGAATTGAGAAGCTTTGGAGCATCTATGTCAAGTTCGGCAGGTTTCTCTGACCGAAGAACTCGAGGCGAGATCCTTATTCTCATCTGATTGTCAAGAGTTTGTGAACAAAGGATCATCATCGTCATCTGGAAAGTCACCAAGGAGCTCTGGAGCTTGCGCAGCACCGGACATGGCTGTAGCACAAACAGTGGCCCATTGTATGTTAATCATGGCCTTGAAGAATGGTACGTCGACCGTGTCGCGGATGAGTCTGATGGTGGTGCCAGAGAAGTGAGGGCGGTGGGTATGGCCATCATGAACAACCACCCCAGCAACGTGATGACAAGCATAAAACGGAAAGGGACATGAAAGAGAGGAGAAAGAGTGAAGAGTGAAGGATGCAGAAGCGAGAGAGGACTTTTGACACGTGCGTGGGGGGCCTTGATGGTTATGATTCACTGCCAGCAGCTCAGACACACAATCTCAATTGCCCACGGCCTTCAGAAAACCCGCTTAAACGAAAATAGGGCTTCTAGCTTCTGGCGGTAACTACAGTAACCTGATCCTCGTCCAGAGGCCTCTGGCTACAGGTTATTAAGGCACCAGGCCAGTGGTCAAGCCTTTAGAATGCACAAGTGAGTAGAACCAGAGTTCACAACGAGGTTGCCTCCTCTAAAACAGTGCATCATGGCTAGGTGAAGCCTCTGATAGATATTCTGTAATAGACATAATCCAAAGACTCCAGACATTTCCTTGATCACAACGGATTTGCCTGGAATTAAGGCATTGGTAACCAAAAATAAACAATACATCCAATGTATTGTATATCGTGAGGTGACTGAAAAGCGCTTGCCAGTGATTTTGCTTGTCTCTTAGCGTATGCGCAGATGTGCATCATGACGTCTTTACAAACCACTCTCATATGAGCATGTCACACCGATCTCATTGCATGCAAACAGAAGAACGCTACATGAATTTCCCATAGCTTATGCGTTTGTCACATCTAGTGTTTCCACCTTGCCTTCCCCTTTCTCCTCCGAAACGGTAAATTGCTGCGATAAAAAAAAAGGGGCCACAATCGAACCATTTTAAGAAGGCCAGTTTCGCCATCCCGACAGCGTGATCAACAGGACCTTTCAAATCAACATTTCGCAAGACGACAAGTCCCTTGAGAATTGCTTTTCAAGGAAAATTAAATTCTATTATTCAGATTATTCGTTTTGTTCCCTTTCTGAGATGGCTCTACTAGTAAGAAATGGACTAATCTTGTCCCGTGCAGTTGTGTCATTCTTCTCAATTCTATTTTGAGCGTCTTCGACTCCCAAACTAGATATCGACTATCATTTTAAGATTGCTCGCTAGCCCTTGGTGAGGCATCCGTGTATGACCCTCGTCCCTTCTCGCTGGAGTCTTGGGAGTTGTCTGAACGGAATTTGGATCGAATTGCTTCAAACTTCGGTTGCCAAATTCGCAAATACGGCCGAAGCGACGGCAGGATGGCAACAATCATACCAGTGTGTCCATCTGCGATTGCAAGAGCTTCTGCAACAGAGTGTAAGTCTAAGAAACATGGTTGGATTGGCGATTGGACATACCGCCTGTGGTAAGGGCTGGAATCGGCGTGAACACAGCTTGGACAACAAACCATCTGCAAATGCTAACGGAAATATTGATAAAGCCGATACAAAACGTAACGCTGGCACTGATCTTCTGGGCCCTGGTCATATTCAGTCGACTGATGCAGACCAGTGGGAAGATGAAGACTGATATAGTTAGAGATGGATTCACAAAAAATGGAATTGACACCTTCTCAACAAGTCGCAAGTGAAATGCAACCCCCAACATAAGCTGTCGTTTATCACCATGCAGGTCTGTGCACATGGTTTCGTCGCGGACCTGAGATTGACGGTTAATATTGGTCAAACATGGGGAGGGAGGGACATACCAATAGCAGCCCACTGGGCAATGGACCACAATCATCATCAATGTAGTGAAAAAGCAACAGGCGCAGTAGGCAGTGATGCAGTAGAGTGCCAATCTCATCTTCTTGGAGCCATCGGCGAAGATTTCCCAGAAAAGGGCGACGAGAGTGCCTTTGTTAAAGTATTGCTCCAAGTAAAATGGAAAATAGGCAAAATATAAAATCTACGGGGGCCAAGGTGTTAGAAACTGCCTGATTAGTCAAGCCAATATTTTCACGTACTTTATAAACTTCGACCTCTTCGGCTTCTGACTTGGGGACCCATGTTTTTAATCGAAAACTCATTTCCGGCGTGTACAGTCCATGTCGAAAGAGGAGAATGTCGATTACACCCAATCCAATCGCGGAAGCAAATGCTCCGAATATGAAGTAGTCACTGACGACCAGGCCTCGTTTTAGGTGAAAGAATCGCAGATTGAGTCGTGCTAGGATCAACAGCAAGGCGATGCTGATTAATAGCCACTCAATGGTCTGGCTCAATCGTTAGTCAAACCGTTTGCATCGACACGGGGCCTGAAGTTGTGGATACGAACGATGAGGGCAGCTCCAGATATGCCTTTGTGCATCTTGGACGCGGCGTGGAGTATCAATTCGGTTCGAAGTGTGACGACGGATGGCGAGGTATTCTGGAATCAATGCGGGCAACGGTGACAACCGGCGAACAACTCGGACTCTTATCACTTGCGCGACCGTTTGTAGAGATCTGGAGGCATTACTTCAAAAATTTGTCGCTGTCATGAGGACCGCAGCCCGTATGGCGGGACATGATGGGACTTAGTCAATTAATGTCGATTACTCAGCGGATTCATCCGGTTCTAGACCTGTGGTGAATGATGGATGATAGCTAAGCGAAGCACCGTCCAAAGTCAAACCATTTTCTGTTGCTGATATGGGCGGGCTAAGAAGTCTCGATAGTGTGCTAGCCACGTCAAGGTTCACGTCGATGCCAATGATCGTTTTGAAGATCGGCCAACCAACGGGGTTTTTAAGTGCAACCCTAAACCCGAGTACCGGCGCCATTGCGGCGGCGTTTGCATTCTGGACTCCATTCTAGAAAACGAGCATGCATCGGAGTTTCTGAGAGATGCAACGTCTCTGGATCCTTTCTTACTGGGCTTTCGGAATGGACGCAGAATTGCCATGTCCGACTGAGCACCACGCCCCCATCGCTTGCCTCAGTAAAGGAATAGCAACTTCGTTGTAAACAAGACGGTTTCCCCAGTCTAATACATGGTGTCTCACCGCCAAAAAGAATATCCAGTATGGGCTGGAAAGTGCAATGTGGCATTGCGCGGCCCACCATGCTTGTCGCTTCCAGCCGCATGGTGCTTTCCCAGGAATGTGAAAACAGCCATCGAGGTTTAGCCTCTGCAGTTTGGATAGATTGCCACATGCCCCCAGATAGAATTTAGGGTCCATGTAGCGCTAGTTATTCGATAACCTTTGAGCTATGTATCGCCACACAGAAGATCTTGACTTTGAGGCTGGGTTCTGGTCCGTTCTGAGTTCGGCCGAATTGGATATTAGGCAAAACATGGCACATTCTGGATCTCAGATACAGTCGCTGAGAATATGTACAGCGGTCTCTTTAAAGTAATGTCCATTTTTTCAAATACATGGCGATGCTTATGATGAAGGATGGTGAATTCATGGTTATATTTCCACGAGATTTCTTCTGGACTCTGTAGTTCACCTGCTCTTTTGTTGGAAAATACGAATCTTAATCCTTTCGATATTAAGCCTATAGACCACACGAGCGAGTGGAGCATGAAGATATCAGCTTTTTGAGTTCCTTTGAGAAGAGGAACAGTTCAACAGGGAGAGCCGTGGAACAGATAGACTTTTCAATCCATGGGTGTGATTGCCCTCGCACTAAACTATCAACTAAATGTGAGGAGATGATAGGATGCAAGCGTGGCCGTTTCAGGGCTTCTATCTGACACGTACTTGAAGTCATACCCGACTACGAAAGGGCGACAAATGATGAGTGAGTTGTCTAACAACTAGGCTGATCGCTTGGCGGTTCCGTTCCCCGGGATCCAGATCGGAATAAGAAACCGCAAAGATCACGTGGTCGGCCACTATACTTGCTATTCCTATCTTCCCTTGTGCTACGGGTCGAGCTGGTGTGGATGGTAGATAATTTTATCAATTATTATCTCTAGGAGATTATCAAGTAGGTGTGTCTACCTGGCAATCAGTGACTGAGTCATGGATAGGATAGACAAGCAATCGGTATTAGCCAAGAACGCATCCAATCTTGCAATCAATCTTGTTTCTTATCGCCTAATAACTGCAATCAGGCACGAATGATGCATTCACCCCCTTCACACACAAAACCCAAGCACCTCTTGTTCATGACATATAACCACTCCACTCTAAGCCGCAACTTTGGCATTGCCACCGGCGTCCTTCTTAACCCCATACTTCTCCTGCAGCTTTGATATTGCAAGCTTTCCCAATCCCAAAATAGTCCCCGCGTTCATAATCTCCAAGACGGTAACATCCATTCCTATAGTCTTGCGCCACCAATTACGAATCTCGATTGCCGCCAAGGAGTCAATCCCGATAGATTTGAGCGTCATATTGATATCCAAGTCCTCTTCCGGCAGTACTAAAAAGTCAAAGAGCGTTCGACCGATTTCCCACGATGTTCTCTCAAGCACATCGGGCTCATGAAGCATCTCTGGGTTAGCTTCAATTTCAGCCATGAGCTCATGCAAGTCCCTGTCTTGTAGTTTGTATTCTGCTGACTCTGTTGCCCCCATGTTATTATATACGGCGATGCGTGGATCTCCTCTGAATAACATGCGGTTGGTGGGGTCGGACAATGATTTGGTAGAACCTAACCCCACGGCAATTTGGCTCATGTTGCGAAAGACGCAACGGGGTCCTGCTGGTTCGATATTGGGATTTGAGTGGCTTTGCTGTATGCCCAACTGAATAGACTCTATGATGTCTCTTTCCTGAAGCATAAAGGCGCCTGAGACGCGATATTGGCGTGCCCGCGAAGACTCTTGACTCAGGAAGCCGACGTCCTCTACAGGACCAAGATCTATCACGGAGCAGGGCATTCCAAGGCTGTGGCGATATTGTGCAAACGAGTCGAGAAATGTGTTCGCAGAAGCATAATTGATCTGGCCAGGATGACCAACGGCTCCAGATATGGAGGATACCAGAATAAAGAAATCGAGATCGCCACCAAGCGCATTATGAAGGTTCCATGTGCCTCTTACCTTGGGGTCTAGTGCATACTTCCAATCTTCATAAGTCATTTCCTCGATAGCGCGATCCTAAAAATAATGTGTTAGCAAGTGCTTCAGTGGTGATAGACTTTAGACTTAGTTGTCCTCACTCTTAGCGCCATGGCCAATTGAAGTACGCCTGCAATTGGCGTGGGTGCAACTTTAATAGCCCTCTCCACATCAGCCATATCGGCAACGCTTCCAGCCACAGCTATGGCAGTGCAGCCTTGGAACTCCAGCTCCCGCAGGAAAGTCTGCTCTTCATCTGATTTCCCTCCAGATCTTGAGAGGAAGATGAAACTCTTTGCACCTTCCTCCACCATCCAGGTCGTAATTGCTTTACCAACGCCTCCTAGGCCTCCAACCATAAGGTATGTGGACGTGTTTGATAGCGAGACAGGCTTAGCAGGTCTTGTGGCCAAAATATCCGCCGGGTTATCTGGCATTTTAAGGACAATCTTTCCAATATGCTGACCCTTCTTCATGAACCGGAAAGCTTCCGAAATGTTATCTGCTGGGTATACATGAACAGGTCGAATAGGTTTGAGGCAATCTTCAGCTGCGAGTCGTGAAAATTGCTCTAACAGGCTAAGGTTTCACCTTCGGGTCAGCTGTTTTGCGCTGGAATCGTGAATAAGGACTTACCCTTTCACCGTGTCGGGAAACTCGCGCAATAACCCTTCGAGATCAATTCCATGAAAGCTTCTGTTATGTTGAAACATTTCCATGATCAAGGTTCCACGCTCAAGGATATCGCGCTTCCCGATTTCCAGCATTTTTCCACGCTTCGCGACACACTTCCAAGATGCGTGGAGCAGGTCTCCAGAAAGCGAATTGAGGACCATGTCCACGCCTTTACCCGCCGTCGCATTCATAGTTCCATCCAAGAACGATGTGCTGTGAGAGTTAAAGATTCTCTCTCGGGGAATTCCGTGATTGTCCACAAGATACTGAACCTTTTCCTCGTTTCCTACTGTTACATATATCTTTCATCCAGGATCAGCACGGCTCATTCGACTTGCTTTCTAACCCGATCTCAGAAACTCACTTCGACACCGAGGTTTTGGCAAATGTTGATCGCTGCCTGCCCAACGCCTCCGCATCCAGAATGGATGAGAATTGACTAAAAAGCGCCATTGAATTAGCCTCTGGGATTTTCGGCATTTGTAATACTCACCTGTCCCTTCTCCAATCTCCCAATGGACATGATCGCATAGATCACTGTTATGTAAACAACAGGCAATGTTACTGCCTCTTCCAAAGTAAACTGCTTGGGTACGGTGAAAACACATCCAGCAGGAACGATCTTTCGGGTCGCAACCAATCCCACGTTGATGACCAATGCCCGATCTCCCACCCTTAAGTGTTCAACATCGGCCCCTACGCGAGTAATTAGGCCAACAGCTTCTAAGCCAATCTCATCTTTCCCGCCTTGCACGATGCCCATAGTCATCATAATGTCCTGGCGTGTGTGTCAGCCAGTCTGTGCGCTAACTTTGGATTGAGCTTTACCCTGAAGTTCAAGCCCACGTAATTAATTTGAACTTCAACTTCGTCCGGCTTAAGCGCTTCAAACTTTGTGTGCTGCAACCAATGTAAAGAATCCAATAGTCCATTCTGCTTGATGAAGAGCTGTTTAGGATCGTCTTCTTGCAGCTCTAACTCCATTTCCGTAGACAAGTCAGTCCAGTGATAGCGGCCCAAGTGCACTGTACCTTCATGAACACAATACTCAGTGTCCAATTTCTCATCCGCCAGGGAACGATTGCTAAATTTCTTGTAGACGGAAACCACAGGGGCTAATGCATCTAGATCCAGGCTTTGAATCTCTACCGTCCAAAATTCAACGAATATTTCTAATCGAGCGGTCCTTGAAAAACCGAGGATTAAGCCGTAACTGGGGTCAGTACAGAATATCTGTGCGGGACGCGTAAGCCATAACATCCCGCCTTTTAGGTTAGATAGAAGAGCCATCATGCTAAAAAAGTCCTTTTCAGAAACGCTTGCTAGAAATGGCTTTTCAAGGTCAAGGGTTGATATAACGTCGCAGTCCTCTGGAAGTGGCGAATCGTCGTGGAATCGCTTCCACTGTACTACCGCCCCACCTTTCTCGATCTCTTCAGCCAACTTGCAAGCAAAGTCCGGCTTTTTATCGAGATGTAGAAATACCACTGGATTTGGCTCGTAAGTTTGTGCGAGAGTTGTACTTATAATTCCCGCACAGAGGGCGTACGGTGGTTCATCATCTAGAACCGCGGTATCGGCGCCGGAGAAGCCTGCGTCTCGAAGCTCTTTGTCCCATCTCTCTATGGAAACATACGGAGCATTGGCTCGAGCATCATTTGCACCATTCCACCATCCAGGCAGAAGCCCCTTGAAAACGTCAATGGTCGTTTTTGAGATGGGAGTGTGTGCGTTTTAATACGTACCATGACGAAATCAATATGCTTCCAAGTTAAAGCTATAGAGCATGCGTTATTACCGAGATGAACCATCTCAAATAAAGAAGTGTAACTTACGGTCGATGAGCTCGTGGAGATATAGCCTTCCACCTGGCCGAAGGAGGGCGTGCACATTCCGTAAAGTGTTGCTAAGCGAAGAAGTCGCATGAAGTACCTGTAGTCGATACCATGTTAGCATTTCCTTCTACCTTGTCATTTCTTTTGGAACACTAGTAGGACGTGTATATTTGAAAACTGCAAAGGGAAAGGCTCAGAATGTGCATGCTTACGTTCGATGCTACCACAATGTCGAATGATTTAAGCTCGAAGCCTTGCTCGATCGGATCTTTTTCAATATCAAGGACTTTATACTCGATCCCACTTTGATCTTTGAACTTTTCCTTCGCGGGCATAAGAAATGCGGAGGATATATCCGTAAAGACGTATTGTGAAAACATGCGAACGCCAGACTTGGAGTTCATCGCACTGATGATGACTTCTGTTGTTGCGCCTGTTCCCGCGCCAACCTCAAGAATCTTTAACAACGGTTTGGAATGTCCACAGATGCCAAAGAAATCGCTAATGTCGAGCATCTCCATGGCGGTTCGGTACATCCCAGATAGTTGATCTTCTGACATAAGGATCTCCATTGGCTGGACCTTCTCCATCAATATGCTCTCGAGGGTGTTCCATTGTGCAAGTTCAAACAAAGCTTTAGAATAAGCTGACGCGTTCGGCATTCCCAAAGCCTTGACTTCTTCAAAAAGGGAAGCCACAAGGGTTCGGCGACATTCAATATCCATCCAGGCCCAACCCTGCGCCTCTGGCACCAGGTCGTGTTCCCGGCCTTGATACATAGCTGCCTTCTCATTCTCCAACCAGGAAAAATAATTGGCTAGTTTGTATGGGATAGGTACATCCAGGGCCTTTATTATGTCTGCTGCCTGAAGCATAGCGGCAACTGCAAGCCTTTCAAGAGCGATTGAGCGGCCACGGTTAACCCCGCGAGGTTTGACCAAGCCATCCATATTAAGACAATCGATGTCAGGGCACCATTCGATACGAGCCGCATGCAGAGCATTTTGATCAACTCTATCATCGCCCGTGTCAAATGGTATACCTCTTCCACTCTCAATGGCCAGTACAATGTCGCTGCTGTCCTTCGCAACAGCTAGTGCCATGCCACCAGCACTTTGAGCTTTCAACGAAACCTCCGCCACAAGGTCAGTGCCACAAGGATGGACAGAAATTCTTCGAATGTCAAAAGGAAGTTCAAGTGTGTTAAGATGGCGGGAGATACCATTGCTACCAGCCACGGCGCATAATTGAAAGCAAAAGTCGATGGTCGTAGGATGAAGGGCGTAGATGCTCTCGTACTCGCTCTCGTCGTTCCGAATGGTGGCAAACGCCGTTTTTTCTTCCGTGTGCACCGATATATCCTCTAGCCCCTGGAAGCGCGATCCATACTTCAGGCCTAGGCGTTTCACTCGTTCGTAGAAATAAGTCTTCGGTACTCGGCGTGGGCACGGCGTGAGCGGTCGATCCAGGATCTTCTGCTCTTCTTCGCCGGCCTTACCCTGGGCAATACAATTTTCGATCCAGTGAGTCCCATTAAAAGTTGATATTGCCAAATCATACCACTCAGAGTTGGTAAGGCCGGTCAGCCGAGAGGGTCGCATGGTAGTCATGATCTCGACAGCCTCATCAGCCAGCACAAGAGCTGATTTCACCATCAGGTTTCGTAGCACATAGCTATCCGACCCCAATGTTTGCCTTATAGCCTCACCCATCATAGCAATATATGCAGCGCCGGGTAAGACAACATTTGTCCCGACCACGTGATCAGCAAGCCATGTCGTGTCTAAATGATGGAGCACATTTCTCCAAAAGGGCTCAGAGTCGCTAGATTCTAAACATCTAGAACCTAGAAGTTCATGCCGGGGGTGCTTCCTGAATCTCCAAGCTTTCGAGATACGGGTTTCCTCCCAAAACTCCATGCTATGGTCCCAAGGATAGTTTGGCAGATTTGTCAAAACAGATGCACTTGGATTCACAAATGACAAGTCAACCACATGGCCGCATGACCAGAGCTGACCCAAGGCATTTAAAATTGATACCGCACAGTTCTGGTTTCTTAGCAAAGTATGAATGTATTGCGGAGGTTTTTTGGAGGCGCGTGCCTGTAGAATTTGACGAATGGGCCCTTGAAGAGCTGCGTGCGGACCAATTTCCACGATGTTGGTCAGATCTGGTGTGTCGTGCAAAAGAGTCTGCATCGCATTATTGAACAACACTGGGGATTCCAAATTATTTTTCCAGTAAGTCGCATCAAAATGAGTATCACTTGGAGCGGCTTTGCCATAAACGGTTGAGTAGAAAGGCCTTTGGGGTACACCTCCAGAAAGGTGGGACCTGAGACTCTCCTCATAATCGCCTCCAACGTCACGCATGTGCTCTAAAAAAGCGAATATAGGTTAGCCATGGTCGGAAGTAAATCATGAAAAAGCAGTATACCTGAGTGATAGGCCATGCTGACGTTGAGCTTTCTAGTAAACACCTCAGGATTATCGGCTTTGATTGCCTCCAAGGTCTCATCAATGGCAGTCGCGTCGCCAGAAATAGTCACACTCTTGGGGCTATTGTCGCATGCAAGCTCGGTACCTTTTTTAAGGCGACTCACCACTTCATCCTGACTCATGCCAACTACTGCCATGGCCCCAGCACGATGTTGGCCTGTGGTTGCGCGGCCGCGAAGATAGGCGCAGACAATGGATTCCATCATGCTCATGCCCCCAGCGGCATATGCTGCGGCTATCTCGCCACTAGAGTGTCCAATAACGGCATCAGGTGTTATACCACAATTTGAAAGAAGGTTGACCAAAGCGAGCTGAATGGCTGTGCAGAGAGGCTGAGCGAATTCGGCTTTGGAAAGATGACTCTTGGCGTTTTGATCATTTGATGCCATAATTTCTGTTTCATCCAATTAATAAACTTCAACTAAATCCCAATTTCGGATTGTTTACCTTCAATTCGCCAGCTAGGTGGATTGCTGAGGCTCTGCAGAATCGAATCCATACACCGAATATCTTCGAGAAAAGATGGAAACACTTCGAGGAGAGCTTTCCCCATCCCGAACCAATGAGCACCCTGGCCGGTAAATAAAAACGCAATCTTGGAATTCTTTTTATGAGATACCACGCTCTTTTGGGAAGTGCTAAACTCTAAAGTTGAGTTCAGGCCATCTTGTGCGATGCAAAAACTTCGGTACGGCAAATGGACTCTGCGTAGACCTAGCGTATGAGCCATGTCGGTAATTGATGCAGGCCGGCATTCAATATACTCCCGCAGGTTTTCAATGCGCATCTGCAGCGACCTCTCGGTACTAGCTGTTACTAAAAGTAGCCTCGGCAGCGTTTGCATTGTTCCGTTAGGTACGCCACCGGTGCCAAAACCCTCTTTTGATTCCCCAGATGCCTCCGTAGCGTCTTCGGATTCCGATGCAGCATTTTTCTCGTTAGGGAGGTGATCAAAAGCTAATTCACCATTAATGTTTTGACATCTACCGTTCATCGCTGATTGGGTCATCTCAATTTCGGACCTTCTTTTAGTGCCATCGGCGATCCCATCTTCTCCCTTGGCGGTTGAAGGACCTATCGCTGTTTCGGAATTTCTTTGTGGCTTAAGAGGAAGGGGGTAGTTAATACCAAACGAAGCTGCCGAGTCAATAATTACCTAGCAAAAGTCAATCATAAGCAATACAAGAAAAACCTCAGAAGAAATTGAGCTTACATGGGCATTGGTACCGCCGATTCCAAAGCAGTTGACGCTTACCCTCGCAGGGCGATCTTCAGGCCATGGTATTGACTCTGTTGGCACGTGAAGCTTCTGTTTCTCGAAGAGAACTCGAGGAAGGTCAGCACATTCGCCCTACATAAATTAACGGATGGGCATACTATTTGGGTTCGGCTCGTTGAATCTGATGTTTGGAGGGATAACCTTATGTTCCAGTGCCAGAACGGCTTTTATGACACTGCTCAAACCCGACGCTCCTTCTGAATGACCAACATTTGGTTTGACCTGGCTGTCATTAGAAAGTCTCTATAGCATTATGGAATCTTCAACTCACGGATCCAATATAAGTGTCATACCCATCAAACGCGGTCCCCACAGCGGCTGCTTCAAGAGGATCCCCGACAGCAGTTCCGGTGCCATGGCACTCGACAAACGGTGTTTGGGTCATGTTTTCAATTCCAGCCGCCTCATATGCCCGGCGTATCAGCTCTACCTGAGCTTCCGTACTTGTCGAGCCGAATGTGGATGTTCTGCCATCTGAATTGACTGATAACCCTCTTATTACACCCCGAACAGGATCACCGTCTCGAATGGCATCTGCCAGCGGCTTAATCAATATCGCGTTCACTGCTTCGCCTCTGGCAAATCCGTCTGCTGACGCATCAAAAGTCTTGCAAGATCCTGTAGGAGAGAGCACTCCTTGTCTTGTCATGTCTAGAGTCATCGAGGGCTCAAGAATCAGACTTGAGCCTGCCACAATGGCAGTGGAACAGTCGCCATTGCGGAGCGCTTGACAAGCAAGATGCAGTCCTGACATTGACGCAGAGCACGCTGTACGAATAGTCATGCTGGAGCATCACTCAGTAAGCCATTTACATTGCCATACCGCATTGAAACCATACCTGGGGCCCCTCAGATCATACTCGTAAGAAAGCCGGTTTGATAGGGCATAATCAGCGCCAGAAAAACCTCGATAAGGATTAGAGTTTTGTTTATCCATATGGAGAATATTGTGCCAATCTTCGCCAAAAACGCCCACGAAAACACCAGTGTTGGTACCGCGCAAGCTCGTCTGACCTGCACTCTCCATACACTCCCAGACAACTTCAAGCAGGAGCCGCTGCTGAGGATCGCACCCTTCCACTTCAATGCGTTTGGCCCCAAAAAAAGACGTGTCAAATGCTTTGATGTTAACATCGTCTAAAAAATACCCATACTCGGTGGCGACCTTTTGGCAGTGCATCTTCTTTCCGTGGAAGGTTCCAACGTCATATCGATCAATGGGAACGCGGCATCTACCGTCCCTTTTACCAACCAGCATTTCCCAAAACTCTTCGGGGTTGGAAACACCCCCAGGAAGCCTCAATCCCATGCCAATAATGGCAATAGGTGCTGGAAGGTCTCGGTCAAGAGACATGGTGTCTTGTGTGATTAGAATGGATAGACTATTCATCGGCAGACAACCCAAGCAATGGAGTTCTGGAGCCCGCGGTATTTAAGGAGATGATGAAACTTTCAGTGAACTGCCAACTCGTAAAAAGCATATCCGACGGATGGATTCAGCAGAAACTCAGTGGGTGTGAGTCTGGCTCCGGGCGGCATGAATGGCGCAGATCATCTGACCAAGTTGAACTGAGACATGCATAAGATGTGGAAAGCTGGCGGCGCCAACGCGCACAGGCCCGGCAACCTGCTAAATTAGAACGCAGCTGTGCCTTCCATTTGTCTCAATTCACAGACAGGTCTTGTACAAATATTATTCACTCCGAACTAGTCCAATCTTGCAGAATATTTGACCGTGAATCCACGAATGCCACGAGCACGGGAGAATATTCTGCCAACATGGACCGTGAGATTCTTCGTGCACATTCCACCAACAGTTTTATTTCGATTTGCAGACCGCATAGAGAAGATACACGTTGCTTGAATAATACAACCGTAGATTTCGCTGTCTTATGCCAATATTACTCTAATTCAAGGCCTTCCGCTCAATTTAGTAGGCTTTTCTTCTTCTTTTTTTTAACGATGCCCTAGACAAGCCCAGTCAGAGAAACATACCAGTCCCAGTCTGGCAAAGCACATGAGAAGAGCCTTTTCCAAATATGTACGCAGTGGACATTTCCAGCCCCTGTGGCCAGTAATACTGGGTATGTCACTTCCTACATATGTCATCCACCAGGTCTCTAGCGCCTGAACTAGCCAGCCGTGTCTATCCTTAGCGAGACACCCAGCAAATCGAATCATCGCATTAGGCTATTAGTAGCTTTCATATTCATGCAAGACCTTGTAATGCAGCCAGAAGAAGCTAGGTAGACAATCCCAGCATCAAAATCCCGTGTCTTGACCACGCGACTAATTGTGCCGTCTGCTGTGTGTCTCATACCCCTGTCTTGAGACTTACCATTTGAGCAAATGAGATATTCCGCGCATCATATTTGGCCGTGTGGTAGGCAGGATCTACCGCCGATCTGTCAAACAGCGCCGAACATTGTGGTGCTGCCCCTTTTCATGTCTCATTTCAGATCCGAAGAACCCACAATTTAGTCCATAGACCATGTAGTTTGGTCATTCTAACACCTTGTCTGGTCATAGTCAGGGTTTAATTTCATAATTATGCGTCGATGCATTTTAGGACATGAGTACAACCGAATTTCGCCGTGCCGAGTACATGTCAGGTGGGCCCTGTATGTAACACTAAACTCAGGCTCAAATTTAGTCTGCCATATAAGCACCAACAAGGTTCCATTGACATCCCTGAGCCATTTCTGCTTGCCGATTCCTCTCGTTTAACTTAACAAAACCCATATTCTTGGATTTTATTTTCATCTATCGATTATGCATATCACTTTACTGCCAATCGTCGTCTTCGTGACAGCCGCTCTCTCAGCTTCGCAAAAGGATCTTGATTGCTTAACGCAACTTCAAACAGCAGCCGCCGACCTTCGAGGAGAGCTTCTGAAATGGAGCGGCGGAATTATGGCATCTGTTCCGATCTTACGGAAAGTCCAAAGGGTTTACATCATTGCCACAATCGAATCGACATGTCAACTCGACGCCAGCCATATGAGCGGTCGCACAGCAGAAATGGAGCTTCAAACACTGCAGGCAGCCGAGGCTCTTGTGGATGATATCAAGACCACTATCGACGTTGTTGTCAATTTGAGATCTCAACTAGCTGATATTTCCGTTATCAATAACTTTCCTCTTGTCGGAACAATTGTCGCGCAGTTTCCACTTGCTCAACAATATGTGTCGCAGCTTCCTGAAACAGGAACACAAGTTGCTCTAATGATCATTGAGGCATTGAGAAAATCAGGCTCTAGCTTGGGGGTAGTCCTTATTAGCTATGCCAGTCCAGAATTGCGAGATCAAGGACAAAAACTTGTTGTCAAGGCTGATGATTATTTTCAAAGGGGTCTCCAGGCTCTCCAATGAAGATAGCAGAAATCCCATTTCAAAATCGGGTTTACCAATCGATTCCATGATTGGCACTATACATCTGGATCAGTTACAACCGCCGAAACCCCGTTTGGTCGTGTGGAGTTTTAAACGACAGATTTGAATGAGACTTGTCTTTTTATAAACAAGGGCTGCCTGGGTATTCCTTGAGAACAAGTGCGCGTGGACCCATATTGAGGTTGTGCCTGGAACCAAGGGCTGTTTCTCGCATCATGGCACAAATTAATCATCTTGTACCAGTATTGGCAAGAAGGTCCCACGACTACCCAGTCCTGTATCGATTTTAGTCAGCTTCCCGTCCCTCATTCAAAATATCGAGGGTTTAGCCTTAGATTATTTACCTCTAAATCTATCTTGCTATCATCCTTACCTCTTAGTCTTCGCTTAATAAATTTTACTTTGACATTCCCGCAGTATTCAATTCCTAGCTCAACCTCTGATTGAACGATAGAACTTACCCTCTAGGTAGGTAGGATGCAGGTACTCGGGAGCCAGAATGTAAAGGCTCACCGATCTTCTGTGTGCTCTCTGGCATTCACTCTTTCACTTTGCTCGAGTTTTGGCCCGGACGGCAACGATAGCGTCAGCGTCCACCATTGAGCTACCGCTCACGATCGTTGTTGTAGCCTCGCGCTGTAGTCACCATAGCACCAGGCTAAAACATCGCCCTCCCAAGAAGCTCTCCAATACTGGGCGAAACTACTCGGTCGATTCACTCTTCTAGATGGGAATTTAGTATTCTTAATTGGATTTTGATCTCTTATACAAAAGAAGGAAAGCAATCTAGAGGATATCATTACGCAACAATGATGATGGGGTCGGGCTTTTGCTCTTCGGTGTTTGTTTACAAGGTTGGTCCTGGGTCAGTGATTGAGTACCTCGGTGAGAAGAAATAGATATCCTATGAGTGTACATACATGCCGTGGAATGCAGTATCCAAAATTGAGGCTTGGGTTGAACTTTGCGGATTCAATCGGCTCTACAAATCCAGGGATATCCACGAGACGTCGAAGCCGTGCCAATCGGCTGACAACATAGCGGTGCCAAGGTAAAACGGAACCGGCCAAGTCTATGCGCATGCCGCAGATGTCCTTTTCCAACCAACCTCCGCGCTGGTTGGGCTTTTGTCAGGACTAAACCATGGACTGCGGGGGGAATGCGATCAAAATGAGTACCCGTTGGCGTTGTGGGTCAGGTCCGCCCGCCAACCTCTCATAAGGTTGGTTACAAAAATGCCGGACAGCCACAAAATTCTAAATATTATAATTGCTTAGATTTTAGCTATAAAAATTATTATTTTTTATTTATAAGAATTTAGACTTTTATTTATAGTTATTTTTTATTTAATAAATTTAAAATAATAAAAATTAAAAGTAAAAAAATAACTAAAAATAAATATTATAATAAAAATAATAAAAATTATATTTTTAAGCTTAATTAAGCTATTTAATATAAAAAGCTTATTTTTAGCTATTATATTTAATCTTATTAATTATATTTTATTTTTAATTTATATTTTTATTTATTTATTATATAATTATTTTAAGGCTTTTATAATTTTTTTTTAATTATTTTCTTTTTAT